>CAIGRN010170192.1:0-16271 GCA_903798345.1 Fraxinus anomala | reverse complement strand
CTGATTTATTCATTTTGGTGCAAGTGTTTACACTCATTCTATTTACTAAGAGAAGTGATTCAACGAAGTGTTTACACCCCCATTTGATTTATTCATTTTGGTGCAAGTGTTTACACTCATTCTATTTACTAGGAGAAGTGATTCAGCAAAGTGTTTACACCCCATTTGATTTATTCATTTTGGTGCAAGTGTTTACACTCATTCTATTTACAAGGAGAAGTGATTCAGAGAAGTGTTTACACCCCCATTTGATTTATTCATTTTGGTGCAAGTGTTTACACTCATTCTATTTACTAAGAAAAGTGATTCAGCGAAGTGTTTACACCCCTATTTGATTTATTCATTTTGGTGCAAGTGTTTACACTTATTCTATTTATTAGGAGAAGTGGTTCAGTGAAGTTGCAATCACTCAGGGCTTCGTCCTTCAGCCAGAATTTCGCCTCTACTACAACTTTCCTTAAAGTTGCAATCACTTATGGCTTCGTCCTTCAGCCAAGACTTTGCCTCTGCAACAACTTTCCTTAAAGTTGAAATCACTCAGGGCTTCGTCCTTTTGTCAGGACTTCGCCTCTACTACAACTTTCCTTAAAGTTGCAATCACTTAAGGTTTTGTCCTTCAATCAGGACTTCGCATCTACCACAACTTTCCTTAAAGTCGTAATCACTTAGGGTTTCGTCCTTCAGCTAGTACTTTTGCCTCTACGTCAACTTTCCTTAAAGTTGCAATCACTCAGGACTTCGTCCTTCAGCCGGACTTCGCCTCTACAACAACTTTCCTTAAAGTTGCAATCACTCGGGCTTCGTCTTTTAGTCAGGACTTCACCTCTACAACAACTTTCCTTAATGTTGCAATCACTTAGTGCTTCGTCCTTCAGTCAGGACTTCGCCTCAACCACAACTTTCCTTAAAGTTGCAGTCACTTAGGGCTTTGTCCTTCAGTCAGGATTTCGCTTCTACTACAACTTTTCTTAAAGTTGCAATCACTCAGGATTTCGTCCTTCAGCAAGAACTTCGCTTCTGCAACAACTTTTCTCAAAAGTTGCTAACACTCATCACTTCGTCCTTCAACAAGGACTTCACCTCTACCTCTATAACAACTTTTCTCAAAGTCACACTCAACGCTTCGTCCTTCCATCAGGACTTCGCTCCTACATACTTTTTCGTCTTGTTTACAACTAACGCATACGCCCGTAGAATGACACGATATAATCGCATCTACAAAGTCCATTTATTATATAAATATCCATGCACAGACTATAGTGACTACTGTTATGGGCCTTTTGATGCCCTCTACCTCGTCCATTCATCTCATCTACCACGTGTTGGACGAACTGATCTGGTGTTGCCACGTGGTTGACGAACTGAATTAATGTCGGACGAACTGATTTTATGACTCCGAACTGAAACACTATTGCCCCACTTGGCAGAGGAGCCGAACTTATCCGCCATTCACGGCGGATGCAAAGGCCCACACTCTTTATTCATTGCGCTTCACAATACACCTAACCATATCTCTACCAAGATCTTTTGTGAGGAGATCTATCCAAAGTCAAGTCCCTGACTGATTGATGGGACGTGTGGCAGGCTACTAACGGTCAATTCAGTTGCTATATCAAAAATCATTTAATGTCCGCCAACCTATGAATTGACAGATTGACGCCTATGAAAGGATGACACATTCGAGATCTGAAGCTACGTGTCCACCCATCCAACGGTTCTCTTCTTCTCTTCTCTAGTATAAATACCCTCACACAATGGTAAGACAGGGGTTCCCAATCGAATCTTTGCATTTTAGTCTTTTAACTTTAAAGAGCCTTTCACTATATTTACACACTTTTTCAACCACTTCTCGATGACCACTTCACAGTCAGACACCACTTTCTTGTGGACTGAAATACTGACTTAATCGTCGGAGTGCTCACGGCCACTTCTTCCCCCACCGGAAAAGGCCACAAATGACTAATGGTGTGCTACCGTGCGCAAGAAAGAGCATACGTGAAGACTCGTTCTATTATCCACGTGTCGGAACCATTTTTCGAGGTTGACAACACTCATGACAAATAACAGAGGAAATCAAGTCTTTGTTATTTCCTTTTTCTTTTCCCGGGATATTTGTTTTTTGGCATTTTGAAATAATTCATTTTATGGTTTAACACAGATTACATCATAATTCCTAGAAATATTACAGCAAGTCCTCAACCTATTGACTTAATAGAAAACGAGACAAACTATTCATTTAGCATTTATTTCCCCAACTAAACAATTTCGTAGTACTTGTGGTCTCCCGTTGAATGAAAGCATCCAAAATACCATGATGTAGGCGAGTCTCACGTTGCACCCTCTTTTAGGGGCGGAAATGTCATGACGTCAAATACACTGCGTTGATTATTTTGAGGCTAAATATATTCATACCACAATTTTTTTATAATTGCACTATATTTTAATTTCATAAATGTTGCTTCAACTTTTTCATCACATTTTATCCTCAACCTTTTATTAATTTGCACATCTTGTCGGCGATGACGCCTTCTGTCCAAAAAACTATTATTGAGAAATAAAAGACTTATTTGTCCTTCATGTTTTTAAATAAGCAAAAAAGGAAAACAAAAAAACAAATACAAAATTCTGACTAAATATTTGTCCCTCATTTTAAAGCACTTTAATAGAATTTTTGGATGAAAATTATTATCAACGATGAGATTTGTTAATTAATAAAAGGTTAAAGGTAAAAATGTGATGAAAAAAATTAAGGACATAACAATTAATCATATTTAAGATAATTAAAATTTGGTGCATTTATTGAAATTTTGATGCGAATATAACTAGCCTTATTTTGAGACTTTCAGCCCAATGATAAAACCTCTATCATCATATATTCATAATTGCTCTCATGTTTGTTCTTAAATTTCAATGGCTGTCATATAGCTCCGTTGTTCAAAATGCCTTTCGTAATGGCTTGTTGGATGAAGAGGTTTGGCTGTGTAGTGGTGGCAATGGACGGCTCGTCGTGTTCACAAACTAGGCTCGATTCGACCCTTTGGCACGTGAGCAATATGGGCCGGTTTGTCAACAAGCTCATGATTGGCTCATTTTTAAAAAAGATATTAATAAAACAAGTTTAAAAACAAACCGGTTTGTGAAAGAAGGGTGTCCGACTCGACTCGTGGCTCGTCTCAAAATGAGCCCAGCAGAACATGAGATGGGCCAGGCCGGGCCGGGCCGCCAACGGTTCGACTATATGGCACAACCATAAGATTTCTTGATCCGTCCTCCTCTGTTGCTTTTTGCAAACTTAACAAAGCTCTTTATTGTTTCAAGCAATCTCCAAGTTCCTGATCCACTCAGCTCAATTATTCCTTGTATATTAAATTGAGGTTTCCCCCATTCGAAATTTGATTCAGTATGTTCATTGTTCATACCCCAAGTGATATAATGATTGTTATGGTCTCTGTTGATCATAGCATACTTCTAGGGGCAACAAAACTATAGTTGCCTATCTTGTGGACCAATTGGACAATAAATTATCCTTAAAAGATCTTTGGTAATCTCACTTTCTTAGACTTTGAAGTAGCAGACTTGGGGAAATTTCCTTCATCTCTGTCAACAGTCACTTGATAAAGCATACAGTGCAGTCGGCAAATCCTATTACACTCATATGTCATTAGGGTCAACTTTATCCCTACATGATGGTGAGTCTTTACCAAATTTTACCCCTCAACAAGTCAGAACAATAAGTGGAGCTCTTTCATATTTCACTCTTAGTAGGCCATACATTCGTTTCTCAGTAAGTAAGATTTTCTTAGTTCATGCACCGCCCAGCCGCCCCTCATCCGTAGGCTGTTAAAAGAATTCTTAAAGCGTCTCTAATGTAACATTGTGCATTGTTGTGCATGCGGCAAGCAAAATAGTGGATGGAGAGAAGAGCATTACGAATAGGACTGTAGATTGCACTAATTAGCGAAATCACATGTACAAGATAGAGAATTAAGAGAAAGCGTGAAGAAAAATTATGTAAAATTAAATGGACACATCCTCCCATGAAAATACGTTATAAAAATTCCCATAGGTGGAAGGCTTACTAAACATCCTCCACATTTTGTTTACCATGTAAGTATTTTGGAGTGATGTGACACACTTTTTAGTGCAATCCACACTCCCATTGGAGGTATTCTTAGGCACTTGAAAGCCACAACTTCCTATGGTCTATCTCTATAACTTGCTCTTGGTTTCGATCTATTAATGTAGATGCTGATTGATCGTCAAGTCATGAGTGATTTTAGTAAATTTCTTGTACCTAGTAATACCTATTGGACCTCTACCAAGCAAAGAGTTGTCTTCCATTAAAGCACTAATTCAAAACATTGAGGTTTGGCAAATGATGTAATTCAACTAACATTCATTATTTATAATATTAGTTCCACATACGACTTTAGAACCAAGCACTTTTTACGTACATTATTTGCGAGAAAGGAATTCAACATATTAACAGTAGAAGACATATTTTGAGAGTTTTCAAAAGGTGAATAGAAAGAAGAAAAGAGTTAAATGACACTTGAAGAAGGAAACATCAGCCAAAACTCAATTCAATTATGTGAGAAACGTATCAATTATGAGAGACATTGTGGTCTACCAATAAATTATGAAATACTTTTTCTATTGACTATATGTGTGGCAATGAATCATTAAATAAACGTGGGTACGTCTATAATTATGCAATTATATTGATAGAAATTAAAAATAAAATAAAATTTAGTTGATGTTTTTTTTTTTTTTAATTGCATGAACATAAGGCAAATAATGGTAGTAATATGAAGCCAATCCTAGGTGGATCTAATCCCATAATCCCCACATATATCTCTCCAAATAAGTGAAGGGCCAAGGCCATGACCGCCACAATAAGAAAGAAAATTAGACAAAGCTCATTCTAGGCCATCATTCTTCTCACATGGATCAGCAAATAGAAACACAAACACAGAGTTGTCCCATAATATTATATGTAAACCTTTTACCTAATCTTTTTTTCTCAAATTGTTGCCATATCTTGAGTTCATCAACCACCCAACAAGGCCATAAACATTCAACCTATACCATCATGCCTGTCTATGTGACAAAGAAGAACTAAACAATGTGCCACCATCCATCTTTATGTTATGAAAATGGGCATTAGGGCAATAGCCTTGGCACTTTGTCCAACTTCAAAGCAACAAGAAGTCACTTCTCACTAGACATGAAAATTCTTTTGGGATGAAGGTGTGCATTTTGAGTTCCATGATTTGCTCAACCTAATATTACTTTATTTCTCCAAATGCTATGATATGTTTCCCCAAGAGTAGCCTGTATTCCTTCTTAACACATGAACTTTTGTACTTCATGCCATGCTTTTCTAGTAGCTTGTTAGGCTTCATTGAGGACGACTCCTACCAGCAAATTCTGCAGCCTCTCGAGTGGACACACGAGGACCCACCGAGAGTGTATATGATGACACCACATATATGGTGGACTAGAGAGAACAAAAAACAAAATTATATGCGGCATGACCTAATATTTTTCTACTCTATTCGGAAAAGTTTACGGTAGACAACTGGTGCATGATCAAGTAAAATCTATCAAATGGACATTTAAAGATTTTGCCTAAAGGACAAACATGGATAATTCTTAAAATTTTGTAGTGTGGGCACTTGACAACCTAGGATCGACCAACTCTTTGGCCTATGTTTAGCTCCCATTTTTTCAAAAACTCATTTTTTTCAAAATTTATTTTCAATCACATTCTCCCATAAAATAATTTTATACGTATATCGACAAATTTTCCTTATTTCTTAATCACATATTTTTAAAAAAATGACTATTCCAAAACATATTTTATATAAAAAAATGGAGCTCAAATATGAGCTTAATTTTATTTCCTTTCTAGAAAAAAAATTCAATATTCTTTTATTCAATAACCAAAGAATCATAGAAATAACATAATTGTATGCAGCATGCCTAATATTCTCTCTCTCTTATTCGAGAAACTACGGTAGACAATAGGTGCATGATCTAGTAAAATCCATCAAAGAGGTATTCAAAGATTTTTACAAGGGGCACACTTGTCTAAGTCTAGAGAGAAATTAATGGTGCGTTTGATTATTAATATAATTTATGGAAAATGTATTTTTCCTACCTAATTTTCTACTTTTATGTTGTTTGATTGACAATTTTTTTTACGAAAAATATTTTTCTACTTTTGATCACGTGACCATATTTTTCTTGAAAATAAAGAAAATATTTTATTTAGGGAGATGCGGTTTTTATTTTCCAAGTAGTACTCTCTCTCTCATCTATCCATTTTCTCTTATCTACCAATCAAAAAAAAAAAAAAAATAGACAAGTCTAATATTTTTTAAATTGAAAACTAAATTAATCAAACATATTTAATTAATAATTTTCATACAAATAAGTTCAAAACAATTGAATTATTTAGAATTTTTTATCCATGCTCGCAATCAAATGTACCTTAATTGTTGGTTGTGCAACTAGGGGCGCCACTTGCGGGTACAACTGGCATGGTTCAAAAACTAAAGATGATACATCTCTGTTTGGTAGAGATTAAAATAATATATTTAGTATATTTTGATAAAATTTGATGAAGTATGTGATTGAAAAGTTGTGAGTCTCATGAAATGTGTGGTTAAAATTAATTGTTGACTTTGATTTGAAATTTTAATTGAATTTTAATCAAAATCAAACAAGGGCATAGTCGAGGCACTTGGCTACCTAGGACTGACCAAGTCTCAATTTTATTTCTTTTTCTACAAAAAATAAATTTAATATTCTTTTAATAAAACAAAAGCACAAAACCCCTCAAATCCTGTGTTCCGCTGATGCTATTTACTTATAAACCAAATGCAAACATAATCAAAATCTCAATCTCGTCCCTAATTAATCATAAAAGTGAATATTAAGTCCCAATAAGTAAAATAAGCACTAAATATTAAAATCCAAATTCTTGCGTGTTTGTTTTGTTATTGCATTGTCATCAGGTTTTTTGAGTCGTAACAGCCCAAAAAAAGCTACAGGCTCATTCAAAAATCATCCTAAACTCTGCCCTAAAATGGAAAAACCATGGAGTGAAGACAAATCGGAACTAAACAATCAAAAGGGAATGCAATGGATGGAACATGCCTAGGGTAGAGAAAGGTAAGCCTAGATCGTTATATCGTTATGTCTTTTGTACGAATCGGAACTTATTCGACAACTGACTAGCGAATGACGTGAGCGCAATAGATTCTAAGTCCGAGCATAGGACGCCTTGAGTAAAATAAGCACTAAATATTAAAATAGTGAGTTTGTTCAATTCACAGTAATCTATGCGCACTCTCATGGTACTGTCCTTCTTCTTAAAAAGCAACATTGGGACTCTTCAGAAGAGACACTAGATCGAATAAACCCATCATCCAACAAGTCGTGAATTTGAACCTTTAAATCTTCTAGCTCTTTTGTAGCCATTAAATATGATACCCTAGATACTAACGTCGCTTAAAGAATCAAATTTATTGCAAAATTAATTTGTCTATCATGTGGGACTCTTGGTAGATTTTTTGGAAACACATCTTTAAATTTTTGTACTACCATTACCTTACTTAAAGCTTCTTGATGTGACATGTTCCTTTACCTAACATCTTTTTAGCATTAAATGCAAAAATTATAGTTTTTAAGTGTGGTTTTTACTCTTCTTTCCCTGGAACTTTAAAAGACGCTAATTTCTCTCGACATTATATAGTGGCGTGATTACATCCCAACCAATTTATACCTAAAATTACGTTAAAGTCTTTCATGTCCATTATGAAGTTTGCCTTAAACTTTGTTTCCTCAATTTTCATTTTAACAGACTTGGCTATGTTGTCTATATTTAATGCTCGACTGACCTCTAAGTATACTATCAGACTTATCTCATATAATACTAGATTTAGCTACGAAAGACAATAAAACAAAAGAATACGTTGCTCCAAAGTCAAATAATGCATAAACGGGAAAATTCGCTATCAAAAGAATACATGTTATTACGTTGGGATTTGCTGCGCCTCTTGCTCAGTCATAGTAGAGACTCAAGTCTTTTCCTTATTATTCTTATCTTGCTTCTCATTCTCTCTCTGCGTAAACTCCAAGCAATTTCGAGCCATGTGATCTGGCTTACCACATCGGAAACAAAAATTCTTTCCCATCAAGTACTCTTCTCTGTGTTATTTGCTACATTTAAGACATGGTGGGATGTGATTATCCCCGCCCTCGCGGCATTCGTTTCAGTGTTTGACTTTTTATCATGCCATTTTCCATTTTCCTTATCCTGGTTATTCCATTTTCTTTTCTCGGTCTAATTCTTATTTTGTTAATTGGCTTGACCTTGACGGTCACACCTTTCTTCTACCTATATTTCTGTGTACCATCCCTTTTACACCAAATAGCATAAGCTTGTTCTAATATTTTGCTATATGTAGCAAAATAGTGAGACGTGATAATCACGCTAATATCATGATAAAATCCTTGCTCAAACCTCTTTATCTTTTTAACATCGATGATGTAGAGCATACCTAGTCAGTTGATTAAACTTTCTTTCATTCTAAATCAGGGACATGCTTCCCTATTTAAATTGTAGAAACTCCATCTCCTTGAAGTCCCTTAAATCCTGCAGGAAAAAAAACTCTCGATCACTCTTCCTTGAATTGCTCAGAAGTCAAAGCCTGTTGCCGACACTCGATCCTAGTTCATGATTTTGACTTCCATCAATGACTTGCTGCTTCGGTGAACATAAACTCCACATAAAAATGTTGTGCATCCATGAAGCCTACAAGTCAAAGGATCCGTTCCAACTTTGGCAGCCAACAACAAAGTGTCACACTCACCATTGAAAGAAGATGGCTTGTACCTTCTGAAAGTTTCTACCACCGAAGCTTGAGTTGGGACAGTCACTTTTGAGTTTTGAAGATTGTGTTTGACTTCGTTTTCCAAGTTCTTACACTGCTTACAACAGAAAATAAGGAAAAATTGCAATTGCAATCCTATAACTTTTTAAAAAGTACAAACAAATCTCACTTAAAATAATTAAATATACATTAACACATAAAAAAAAAAAAAATTTAGAAAATTTTCGTCTTTCCTAACCAAACTTACTCCCCTCCTGTCAACACCCACACCACCCACAGTCAAACTCTCATATGATTTTTATTTATTTATTTATTTTTGTTAATGTGTATTTAACTGTTTTAAGTGTGATTCATTTGTAATTTTTGAAAAGTTATAGGACTCTATTTGCATTTTTTTCTCATTTTTTGTTGTTTCAATACTTTCTTTTATTTTTATTTATTAAAAGAAGGGCAAATTCGTCATTTAACGGCCAAAATGGAGGGGAAAACGAGTTTTGTTACACAATTGAAAGACCGTGGATAGATTATGCTAAAAAGTAAAAAGCTTGAGGATAAATTTATTATATTTAGCAAAGAGGAAAGAGTTCTACTTGGTCAATGATCTCCTTGTACTGGCAGTTTTTAGTGGATTTCCGCTTGGCCCATTAAGAGGCCTTGTTACATATAAGGGCTCACGAGACTTTAGCGAAGCTTCTGGGTTCAACTGGGATTCGATTAACAATTTTTTCCTGCATAAAATAATCGAAATCTCTAATTATTTGTTAGCCGTTTCATTTCTTCACGTTCTTTTTCTCGCCAAGTAATTTTTCTTCAAGATTACAAATTTCATAACGCGTAACTGAATAGGTTTTCCACTCCGATTGACCTTTTGTGGATTCACCATGTCTTCCCCTGCTGAGTAATTTCTTTTCTCTACTCTCTCGCGCTATATATTTTCGTATGTGTGTGTGTATCTATCAATTAATTTAAGTCTTTGCTCACCTTTTGCTGCTGTATACTTTATATTTCTGGATTGAGGTTTTTGGCGATTGACTAATTTTTTGGTTAATTCTTTTTTTTTAGGGTTAGGAATTATGATTAACTGGCAGTTTTTTGGAGATTAAAATGATTAAGAATGAGTTTACTTTCTCCGCAAATGATTACTCTTAGAAATTCTGATTTTAGACTTGAGAGATGGGCCTAAATGTGATAATTGAAATATCTATATGATATCGAAAGGAGGTTCTTGAGAAGGAAGTTTTGGACATTCAGGGATGAGCTGATGTAACAAGAATATGGTTTCAGGTTGTTGGAATTGAGAGAGAAAAATAGCACTGTTGGAAATTTTAATGTACATGAAAAGAGCAGTTGATTACCAATTATTAACGAATTGACAAAATGGCCTTGTTGCTGCAGTGCTGGAAATGATTGGTGTATTCTTTTGGATCTGCAGTTCTTGGATATTTGCTATCTTGGGAAATGGTGTGCCTCCCTAGTTCTTGGATATTGGAATATAATTAGATACGTTGGCTTTTTGTTAAAGATATTCCAAGGTGATCTATAGAAGTAGATATGAAGCAACATTTGAATGACCTTATTAAGGATTTATTATTAGTCCCTTCATGTGCCGGAGTTAATTGGTAGAAACTCCTGATGTTAAATGTGCAATCTAAGATTGACGCTCCAAGTCAATATTGTAGGAGTAGAGGCTAGGTAATATGGCTTAAATAGTTTATCCCAAGATTACACATCCTGATAGCTACATAAGAAGAATGGTGGAAGTTGGTCTCCTGAAATTACTCGATTGTAATTGATGGTAAAGAATCCAAGTCACTTCATTGTGAAACCACGATGCTATGTAGTGTGAACCTGGTAAAAGATATAGATATTGCTCAGTGTACAAAATAAGGTGCTCTTTGAGTTGATGTTTAGAGTATAGTCTCTTAAATTGCCATTTTCCCTTTCGAGTTGATGCTTCACTAAATCTTAATAAGCTTCCCTTTCCCAAATATGAAAATTTCTAGAATGTATTGTTCATCTCTCTTTTATTCATTTTGGATTATGAGAGTGGCTTCTCTTGATATAAGCATGCATGGTTTGGATATATTCATTGCATCTTTATTTTAATAAGCCCTTATTTGGTCCCCATTATTTTTAAAATACATTCTTCTCTCTTTTTTTTAATCACAATTCTTCAATATAATAATATTACACATAAATCCAAAAACTTTTCTTATTTTTTAGCCACACATTCTCCATCAAATCACTATTTCAAAATACATTTTGGCAAGGAAATGGGGCTCAAATAGGCTCTAAATTTTTATTTTAAAAATGAAATTAACAATTTTTAGCTTTTAAGGTGAATTGACTTTGAGTGAAAATTTATTTATTAAGATAACTTCAGGTTGCACTTTGTATTACTGGTGCTAATGAAAAAAGTATTCATGTATCCAAAAGTACACATACTACATTTAAAACAAATTTATAAAGCTCGTACAAATTTTCTCACAAAATGTTTCAATGATTACATTGTTCCTTTTTTAATGTACTGAATTCACAAACTGGAACTCGTCCTTGACATGTAGACCTGTTTTCTTGCCATGTGTTGTGTTGGGGCATTCCCTCGAGTGGCAAAAAGTACATATATGGTAAGACTTTACCATGTGGTTGGACATTTGTCCTGGTGTGTCAATTTTCAAAACGTGTGGGATTTCGATACTTTACCCTGGGGAGTGTCTATGCGTCAAAAGTTCATAGAGAAATTCATCTATGTTTTTGTTTCTTTTCCCTTGATCAGTGAGCCTGTGTTTTTCACTATATGATTTGTCCTATAAGATTTCTAGTATATGATTGACCATATTCTTCTGTAAAATGTTTGATTCACGCTGTTTAACTACATCCCTTTGTTTTCATTTTAAGGTTTTACAAGTCACTTCCACCGATAAGTAAAGCATATGGGACAGCATGTTTGTTAACCACTATTGCATTTCAAATTGGGTTGCTCCAGCTTGATCACATTGCATTGCTTCATGAGCTAGTGATCTTTCGTTTTCAGGTAAACATTTTATCTGTTGCTGAACCATTCTACAATAATTATTATAGATGATTAATTTTAACATAAACAGTTTGTACTTACGGCTCCTACTTATTCCTTGTGCTCTGGGAAAATTGAAAAATATGAATATTGATGTAGGACAATCCTAGTAAAAATTGGTCAAAAAAATGGAGGACTATCCTATTACAAATAGGATAGAAATTATTATGACAGGATTTCAACTTTCTTGTTTAGAATATGATTTCTTCATTCTTGTTAGATTAGAATATTATTTTCATTTACTCCTTTCAGGATTTTAATTACTATATAATTAGGATTAGAAGATTATTTTGTAAACAAAGATTTTTGTAGACTTTTCAATTAATCAATTTTTTAATACAATCAAATTATTATTACAAACTCTTCGAATTTTTAATTTTTCTTATTGTTTAGAAGAAATCAATTTCACTTCTGCACCAAAATTAATATTAAAGCAAAATTTGCCCTTGTTTGATGGTTACCTATGATAGTAGTGGTACTCATCCTCACGAAAATGATTAGAAGATTGCAAATTATCAACCTTGGTCCAGATCCTAGAACGAAGGATGGATAGGTTTGGAACGCAGCTAATTTTGCTTCTACACGAAATTTGATGTTGGAGCAAAGTTTGCTCTTAGCTCCTACCTACCTATGGTGGTAATGGTATGCATCCTCAAGACAATGGTCGGTGGATTGCAAATTATCAACCTTGATCCAGAATCTGAAATAAAGGATGTATGAGTTCAAAGATGTAGCTAATAAGAATTTGCAGATTTGACAGCTATGAATGTTGGTTGTTTCAACTAAAAGCACGGTAACAGGGACTAGAGATATACCTTAATTCCCAACTAGGTGTGTATACTCATGAGTTATCAAAGATTTTGTGTAAGTCTACTGAGAGACATAAAGTAGCCTAATTTGAAGTGCGGCAAGATTTTTACAACACGATGCACCATCAACAATAAAGTATGGAATGTGATAATAGACCATGAGAATAGTGAGAACATGATATCCAAATCATAGGTGAAAGTTTTAAATTTTAAGGCCGAAAAATACTCATCTTGTTATTAAACTTCACTAGATAAAAGGGAACAAGAAATTCAAAATATGGAGATATGCAAAATTTTACTTTTTATTGGAAAATACTATAAAGATGAGATTGTGTAACATGATAGCATGGACGATTGTCATGTACTTATCGATAACGATAGTATTGTGATGTAGATGTTACTTAGAGCCTTTTTAAGCCCCCTTTTTTTTGAGTAAAATGTATTTTGGAATAGTGATTTAATGGAGATTGTGTGGTTAAAAAATAAGAAAAATTTTGGATTTGCCTGTAATATTATTTATTAAAGAATGTGTGGTTAAAAAAAAAAGAAATGTATTTTGGAAATAATGGGGATCAATAAAGGGCTTACACATGTCGGAGATAACAGGTATGCATTTTGGTGGTACGCTAAGAAGATTGTTTTGTTGCCACATGATGATTAATTTGTGAATATCAATGTAAACAAAGATCAAATGATTTATAAGGTAGATGATGAGGTTGAGAAAGATGTCATTTAAGATTATCTTGATGTTGCGACCTTGATATTACAATAGAGGTAGGAAAGCATGTGTAAGTTGAAAATTTGAGACATGATGGTCCCCAATACATGGAAGTTGACAATGAAATCAAGCATGGGGATGAAAAACATTTTCCTCAAATAGCAATTGAAGACCCCAAGCTCGAGCTGCATAACGAACAAGTTGAAGTTGAGAGGTGTCCAATTGAAGTAACGAGAATTGAACTTCCCAATTACAATGTCAAATGTAAGGCTTGTCAAAATAGTTCTATTGACCCTCTTTGCGATCTAAATGCCTACGAATTACATAAACATGAGGAAAATAGGGATAATATGGATCTAAGTTCCCGTGCCAGTTTGTTTGTATTGAAAAATGCATCTTCAAACATAACAACAGAAGATGAGAAATATGAAGAATAAAAAATTGCACTAATAGCCTATATAAAGAGTGGATTCTAGGATGAGAAATTAAACCATGCATTGTTTCCGAAGGTATGTCATGTAGAAATTGTCCATGGGGAAAATAAAATGAGTAGGGTAGGAGCAAAGTTGACCTCAAACAATGCAATAGATGAATATAATGGTTTTTTATCAAGTATATTGAGGGATGGCATTTCTTCTATAATAGTTATGGTTTTCTTCCTGATTGATTGATTTTCTCTTCTCGTGCCTAACTTGATGACGAGTTTTTTAAGTGAGTGAGAATGATGATGGACAATATTATTGTAAATAGGATGGAAATCATTTATTATTGAAGTATAATTTCTGATTTTATTTTTCTTTTACTCCTTTTAGAAAAATAAAGAATAAGGCTTGACCAAAGAAATGAAAACTAATTGGTATTTGGTTTGGTGTCTGCACATAGTAAATGGCTGAATATATGATGTTGGAATCTGACCACGTGCTCTTTTCTTCATAGAGTGCAAATTGGATCATTTTGTGTGGATTTCTTGGAATTTATTTACTGTTTTGATGGGATACCTAATGCTATTTTTTTCATTTTTGGATTTTTTCTAGCTAGAGGGGAAAAAAGAAAGAGATCAGGAATACATATTTGTTTATTGTAAAAAGGCATCAGCTTTTTTTAACTTGAAAAATGACTTCACTTTTTAACCAATTTATACCAATGAAATTATCAATATGTCCCTAAAGCCATTGGCCCTTTTATATTTTGAAAAGTAAACAGCCTCTCTCACATAATGTTACTCATTTGTTTGTTCTTCCCATGCCATAAACCCTCCTCAAGCCATGACCTTCGATGTTTGATCCTCCGAAAATCCCAAATTTTCTTCTTCTATAAAAATAAATGAAGAATAAAGAAATTTAATAATTGGCTACATGTAGCATACTATTTTGAAAAATTGTGTGTCGATGTGTCTGCTGGTACTTCCTTAATTGCATTGCTATTCGTGGTTTCTATTTTTGTTACTGATTTCGTTGTAGCTTTGGCATAGAATTTTGATATAATTTTTGGGACGGATCATGCTCGAAAAGAGTTGTACTAGAGCTTCATCGTGTAGAATTCTTTTGTTGTTCTACATAGTGTGCTCCATCTTGACTTTCGATGGAGCAAGAAACTCCTACTTTAGTATCCTTCCCCAATAAGCTCTTGATTAAGTTAAGTATAACAATTGATTGGGATGCAAGGCTCATGGAAATAGTGAGAGACAAAGGAAGTACCATGAGTTAGATATGAAATGGGTTTTTGAAGGTTCGATAGCCATGTGAAGAGTTTACGCATGAACGGGAGATTGATGAGGTTTCACATAGAGGGTCCTCGTATCATAGTTTTAAGCCTCCGTTTGGGAATAATTTATAAATTGTTTGATTATAAACAAATAGAAATGAGGGATGGATGGTGCTTGTGGGGTCTATTGGAATGTGTGGTTGAAAATAAAGTGTGACCATTTATATTTTATGATTATAAATTTGCCAAACAAAGGCTAAAAACAACAGGAAGGCATAATAGTCTAGTCTAGTCTAGGGTCAAAACCCAATGACTTGAGGTTTTAGATACAAGTTAACTTCTACATAGGAAGCCCAATCACTTTCTAAAGGTTTTCTGTGTTTAATGGGCATACTCCAAACTGTTTGGTTTAGTGTTCAGTTACACTTTTCTTATTAGATCTCATTTCCTCTCCACACTTTTATCGTGATGTGAAGGAACGAGAGAGTTTTTGACCGAGAAAACTTGTTCAAAGGCATATCATGAGTGATGGGGGAACATCCTACTAGGTATTTTACCCGTGGTATGCTCTTCTAGCCAAAAGCGAGAACAGGAAATCTAAGACAAGAATTATAAAATATTTTTATTTTAATCTAGTTTCGGACAAACTTAATCTCCATTTCACACCGTTCTCTCTCCTACGTCCTTGTCTCTCATGGCTAGACCAGGCTAACTCAAAAGGTTTATTTAAGAAGGCACTACTACAAGTCTCTCTTATTAAGGTGTACCAATCTTCAATCCTAATAAACCAGAAGAATGCGATTATCGATTTCTTTAGTAATATTCTATTGGTAATTCATTCCAAAAGGGTACAGGCTAGCATAGCCTGTGAATCAGTAGTCTATGGTATATAGTATGGCACCTCTTGAGCAATGTGCAAGTCATTGTGGATATTTGAAAATATTAACATGAGAGAAATAGCATGTTATAGCCTCTGTAGCACGGACACTTCAATAAGGGTAGCGTGTCCGTGTCCGACACGTGTCGGATACGAGTCGATATCGACACTTCTCGGACACTCTACC
>CAIGRN010170189.1:0-18235 GCA_903798345.1 Fraxinus anomala | reverse complement strand
ATAAGTGTATTGTTTGTCATAATCAAAACAAGTGGAGTTATATTGAATCATAGGTCAACAAAGATAACATTCCTACTAATTATAACTCTATCACCTCATTGATTCTTCAACCAAATCATATAACCTTTAACTCCTTCACCATATCCTAAAAAAATTCCTTTAACGAATCTAGACTCAGACTTTCCTTCAGTTTGATGAACATATGTAGCACAACCAAAAACTTTTAGTTTAGAATAATCAATTAGATGACCACTCTAAACATGATCAGGTATATCATATTTCAATGAGTTAGGACACTTATTTATTAGAAATGAGGCAGTTTTATTAGTTTCTCCCCAAAACAGTTTTGGAAGACCTGGGCTTTTCAACATGCATATTACTCTTTCTAAAAAAATTATATGCATCCTTTCTGCAAGCCCATTCTATTGTAGAATATAGGTGGTTCTCTTATGTCTAAGGATCCCATTATTTTTACAGAAATTATCAAACTTTTCATTGTAAAATTCAAGGCCATTATCAATTCTTAGTGTTTTAACACTCTTGTTTACTTGATTTTCAATAAGAGTTTTCCATTCTGTAAAATTGTTAAAAGTGTCAGATTTAGTTTTCAAAAGAATGACCCAATTTTTCTTTGAAAAATCATCAATAATGAGCAAGTATTTAAAACCAAAATAAATACTTACAATAGCTGGCCCCCACAGATCGACATGTAAGTAATCAAGAATAGATTTTGATTATGAATGCCAGTAGCAAAAGACAATTTCTTTTGCTTCCTATAAATGCAATGTTCACAAAATGACATTCTTTAAATCCTTTCAGTACCCAAAATACCTTGTTTCTTAAGAATATATAAATTCTTATCACTAATATGTCCAAGTCTTTTGTGCCAAAGTTCAAATTTATATGACTGGGAGTCTGTAGCAGCAATAGATTGATTTAGTAAGAGCAAAACTTTCAAAACATAGATTCTATTTGATTTTTCAACATAAATAAAAAGATTAAATTTCTCTTTAGATTAGGAATGTACCTGATCTTATCATTCAAAATAGCATCATCATCATTTTTAATATGCCTATTGTTATAAAATTCAGTTACTAAATGTTTAAAACTTTCGCATGATTTTAATAAATAGTAAGCGGAATTCCATCTATACCCTACGTCACTAATTTTTCGTATGCGTCACCTCAGATTCAGCACAAAACTCCTCAAATGTTTGTTTTCTACTGGGTGAAATTGTGATATACACTAGTGCATCCCTAATTCTTTNTTTAATAAATAGTAAGCGGAATTCCATCTATACCCTACGTCACTAATTTTTCGTATGCGTCACCTCAGATTCAGCACAAAACTCCTCAAATGTTTGTTTTCTACTGGGTGAAATTGTGATATACACTAGTGCATCCCTAATTCTTTGAATTTCATTCTTAATATATTTTAAACCATCTTACACTATTAAATTAAAAATATGGCACATACATCAAATATGGAACAAATAACCACCGAAATCGGGCTACAGTGCTTTGCACAATTTATCGATAACTACTTTATTAACAGTAGTGTTGTCGAATGTAAATGAACGAATTTTACTCTCGTAACGATATTCTCTAACAATATTCATAATATTATTAAATATGTTGTTAGCGTTGTGATGGAACTCAATAACTTTAAAAGCAATATTTTTTTTATGCATACACCAAAGTGAATCTATGTAGTTTGCAGTTATAGTTATATAACCTCTTTTATTAATCCATTCCCATAAGTCCGAAGTGAAAGATATAACACCCACATATTTTTTTAAATCGGCAATCAATAGTTTCTTTGAATGAAGGAAATATTCTATTGTATCAGAACGAAGAGTATTTTGACTTACCCAACGTACCTCGGTTGAAGATATTTTTTCACGTAGGAGACGAAATGTTAGTTGTCCGCTATTGTTAGAGGCAACTCAGCAACGGCAATGAATTTCACCATTCCCGTTCGAGATTTCTCCTCCAAATACATTCACGAAGAAAATAGCGTAGTAATATAACCAGTGCCTGGATTACCAAATTATTGCTGCGTTTGACCAGCAGGAAGAAGTCCATGTTTGACTGTACATGCTTTGTAATGACGGTTGAGGTGGGTGGTTCCAATGCCTTTTTGCCATGCCAGCTTTTTTCATCGACCACACGACCTGTTTGAATCAATTTAAAATAATCCAAACATTTTTCCTATTTTGTCCCCTTTCTCTTCCCTCTTACATCGGAAATATCTAACCCAGGTTCATGTTCATCTTCCCGTTCCGCTTCGAGAACATCAACGTTATCCAAATCAATTGGATTATCACTTCTATGAGTATCGAAATTCGAAATATTTTCGGGAATATGTACTTCATTCAGACCGACGAATTCATTATGAAATTGACTTTGCGGCGTGATAGGTGATTCGTCTCCGATACCGAACAAGTTTTCAACAAATGAGCGCGGATCCATTTGTGAATTGATATAAAATGTANAAATAAAAATTGAAAAATGAATATAGATTATGCAATAGTATAGAAAATAGATTGTAAAATCGAGATTATAACTCAATAATATAAAATGTAGAAGAGATTAGAGAATAGAGAATGAGATGGGTGAAAACAATTGGATGAAGGTAGTGGTATTTATAGGAAAAAATTGTAGAAAAAAAATTAAAAATTTTAGTGATCGTACGGTCACTAATTTTTTTTTTAATTGGCGAGCCACGAGCCGAGCCTGTGGCTCGCTATTTCATGATTCGACTCAAGCTCGGACATTTGACGAGCCTGGACAGCTCGTGGCTCATTTTTTTACGAGCCGAGCCTACGAATCGCTCGACCTGTTTGACACCTCTACCATTTGTGGATGTTTTCAAATCACTTTTAAATTCAAGTTCTTTATTCCTTAAAAAAGAAACAATAACATCAACAGTAATGAAAGTTCTTCCATATTCAAGGGCATTTTTCAATTCCTTTTATTTTTCAGGTAATGATGATAATAAGGCTACTGATTGTGGATCATCAGAAAGAATCTCACCACTATTGGTGAGATCTTAGGATAGTTTATTAAATCTGTCAACATTTGTTTCAAGGTCACAGTTGGGATCAAACTTGAAACTAAATAATTGTTTTCACAAGTAACATTTATTGGGAAGAGTCTTGGGTTTATAAAGGGATTCAAGCTTTGTCCAAAATCGAGCTACTGTCTTAGTCTTCCCTATTTCTCTAATAACACTATCATATAGATGCAAGAAAATATTGTTCCATGCAAATTCACCTTGTTCAATTCGTTTATTATCAACGATTTCTTCACTCCAAGATTTATCAAGGGCTTTAGCACATCTATTATATATTAAAAGAGCCTTCATTTTTTGACTCTAGAGATTAAAATCTCATTTGCCATTCCAAATTTCAACCTCAACTCTTGTACTTCTCATATTTAAACTTTGAAAAACAATGAATGTTTAATAGTTTAAAAAAAAATCAAGACAAATTTTGATGTACACAGTACAGAAAATACCAATCAACAAATGTACACACACAAAGTGCTAATGTACAGAAGTAATTCATACAAATGTACAAGTATATAATTAGATAAACAGGCAACTCCAATATAACCAAATCACGGTATATACAACTTTCAAAAATCAAAACTTAGTGTAATCTTGAAGAAATCATTAATCTTAGTCCCCTCAAATTCTAGGGTTTTCACATGAAACCCTAGACAAATGAAGATCCAAGAGGGTTTCAATCAAGAGATCCAATAATATCTTTAAATCGAACGATGATAAGATAGATAGGGTTAGAAACTTGTTACCAAATGTCTCAGTTCAACAGTGTAAAATAGTGAATACCAATACCATTTTACTTTCTCCGCAAAAATGAAGATCTAACCCTTTACAGTATAGATCTGTGAAGATCTAGGGTTTTGATCGTCATGAACACCAAAAAACTCAGATTGAAGCATTTAAGTGCAGATCGAAGAGCTCTCATACCATCGTTGTAATAAACAATCCCTGATAACAGAAATTAAAGAACGCCAGTGATTTTTCGCCCTTAGGCTCGGATGTTCCCCCTAGAAAAGGCTAATCACCATGTTGAGCATCTAACAAAGTATTATCGCTCTAATCAACTAGAAACCAACAAAGATTATTAGTACGAGAGTCAAAATACAGAAATCTAAACGAATTTATCCCTCAGACTTAGTTTTCTTCTCTAAAAAATTCTCAACCCCGATTATACCAAATAACCAAATATTACTGCTCAACCAAGAACAGAATCTCCAAAATTACACATCAATCTACACTAAACCTCACCAAGAATATCTAAAACCAACATATTACAGATGAAAACCAAGAGTTTTCAGAGAGAACACGGTGAGCAAAGAATGAGAGAAAACTTTAGGCAAAAAATCTCGAAGCATCATCAAAATGAAGAGTCAGCCAAATAATACAAAAGGTCAGAAACATCCAATAGTTGCAACACTTCCAAATGGCATTATCACAACCTTTCAAAATAATAACCAAAGTCGCATTTCAGCAAAATGTGAGAATGCACAAAATGGAAAAGAAGGCCGGGTTGCATTCTATCAACCTAGGCTGGTCTTAAAATTAATTGGGTTGTATCATTGGGCCATATAAATGGGTTACATCATTGGGCCAAAGTGTTAAGCACAATGTTTAACAAAATTAATGGATTTTAAAAGCTCTATTGCAATTTTACTAGTTTTTCTAATATAAAGAGCTAGGACACAAAACATCAAAAGACTGCATTTGAAAGTATTAGGAAATCAAATTTGATTAACTTTTTTTTTTTTTTTTTCGAAATCACCATGTTTCTTGAATATGCAAATATAATCTTACGTTAAACTTACACTCATTAAAATAAAACAAATTAACCTCTATGCGATGTTAATCTTTTAAGATTTAAGTCCAAGTTTTAATAAGTTATCATAGTCCATTAGGTTCAAAAGGACAATTTGATCTATCTAATTCTTAAACATGCATTCAAATTTCATAATTAAGGTTTTTAAACGAGTCACTGTCTTATGGGGGTACACGATTGATGTTCTCAAATGATTCACTTTGTTATAGAATCATGTTAAAAAGATAAACCCCATATCGGTGAAATATAAAACTATAACTAACATGTTAAGATGAGTAGCTCAAGCCGTTAATATTCACGACATCTTTCATGCTACTCAACGTATTCTCAATCTTATTAAGTTTCTATTGTTTGGTACTAGGGCTTAATAATTGAAGTGAAGGCCCATTTGGCATGTCTTTTGAAAAATCAGAAAGAGCTTTTGAGACCTAAAAGTTACTTTTGGATTTGTTTAGCTAATTTTATGAAATTGTTTTTGGTAGTTGAAGAGCTTTTAAAAGAAACTGGTTCAATGTGGCTTTATCTAAAAACACTTTCAGAATAGAAAGTGTTTTTAAAAATTAATTTTCAAACAAAAATTAAGAAGAAATCCTCAAAAAACTCTTCTACAAAAAGTAAAAGCAAAAGTTTTGCCAAACGAGTGAGACTTGTACTCTAGAAGCCTATACATAATTCATGCATTAAAAGAATTACAGAGGACATTATTTAGTATACATTTGACATTGCACAACCTATATACAAACTTGAAAACAACATAAAATTTTCACCATCAAACCAAGGTTATATGCAACACTAGAAATAAAATGCTTCATCTTTTGAACATTTTTCAGGCAGTGGGATAAGAAGTCTTCATTGCTATACCACACAGTCCTTCCTTAGAAGCTATATTGTTGAAATGTTGACTGCTTCACTAAATTGTTGACTTTTGATCGGGATTTGACCAACTATTATGACAACATATTTGATGAAATGCGATTTCTAGCTTATGGTTTGGTGCAATCTGGTCTTACATGTGGTAAGTTTATGTGCGTTGAGTCTGTGATTTTCTGGGCCATATAAATCGTAGCTTTCAGTCATTTTACACAAAGTTTGTATATGGTATCATTTTATGATTTTCCGTTTTTATGCTTTCTCTCAAATACGTTCTATTCTCTTTAATTTTGAGTGAATTTTTTGATGTACTATGTGTATATTTATGATATTGTAGTATGATTTACTATGGTAAACATTTTTGTGTGTGAGCATAGAGAGAAACACATGAAGACATTTATTGCTTTATACATTTGTACAAACTGATCCTGGCTTAATTTTAGTCATCTTGAGCAATATCTTCGTAGTAGATGCTCAAAAAGTGAGTAGCATCTAGAGCACGTTAACATCTAGACTTGTTTGTGGGTGAAAATTTCTTTGTGTTCGATTTTTTACATTCTACAATCTTTACTTTTCGAAATTACTTTGTTAAATAAACGATTTGGAGACAAACAAGTGGTATCGAAGCCTCAACGTTTTTTAAAGGGGGTTTTGGTTTTTTTAATAAAACCTTGATTGTTTGAAAAAAATTTTGATCTGGTCTTACATGTGGTAAGCTTGGTGCAATCTGGTCTTACATGTGGTAAGTTTATGGGCGTTGAATCTATGATTTTCTAGGCCATACAAACGCCTATTTCGGTCATTGTTATACAAAGTTTGTGTATGGTGTCATTTTATGTTTTTCCGTCTCTGTCTTTTCTCTCAAATTTGTTTTTTATTCTCTGTACTTTTTAGTGAATTTCTTGATGCACAGAGCATATATTAAGATATTGTAGTATGGTTTACTGTGGTAAACATTTCTGTGTGTGAGCTGAGAGAGAAAAACATGAAGAAATTGACTTCTTCATACATTTGTACAAACTGATCATGGCTTGATTTAAGTATTCTTAAGCAATAATTACGTAGTAGATGCTTAAAAAGTGAGTAGCATTTAGATCACGTGAACATCTAGACCTATTTGTGGGTGAAAATTCCTTTGTGTTTGATTTTTTACATTCTTCAATCTGTACTTTGTCAAACAAATGATTTGGAGACCAACAAGTGGTATCAAAGCCTCAACGTTTTTTAAATGGTGTTTGGTGAAAGCAAGTGTGTTTTTTTGGGAGAAACTTGTTTCATCTTCCTTCGATTCTTCTTTAATAAACTCTGTGTTTTAGGGTTAGACCTCTAAAGATCTTGAATGTTTCTAGGAAGTTCTTGAGGATTTTTGTATTCTTTCCTAATAATCTTATAACTCGTTCTTGATCTAGTGAATTTTTTGTTTTTTACACTAGTTTCTGGTGATTTTTAGTAGTCTATTGAGTTGTGATTTTTGTAACTTGTTCTTGATTATTAGTGAGTTGAGTTAACTGACCCTGATTCCTACTGATTTCTTGACTCGCTCTTGAGTTCTACTGAGTTATTGGGACTCGATGAATTCTTCCATACTATTTGGGTGTCCTGGTTCAATTTTGATATTCTCTTATCACTTGCTTTATTCCGAAACTTTAAGTTTTAGATTCTGATATTCTTCTCTAAACCCTACTCTTTACTTTTCTTCAAATATGTACACTGTCTCTTTTGATCCTTGTTATTATGGTAATTGGCTTACCATTGTTTACCTTCATCCAAGATCTTCTACGAGGATCTGAAAATTTGAGGGTGCAATGAATCAAAGGGCCTCAAGCCCTTAAACATGTCAAATTGACAGTTCAATTTTTTTAAACTACACTTCTTGATCATCTGTATTTGTGATTATATAATATTGTTTTTCGTGAAATCATATTGTATAATCTATTTTAACTTTTACTGTTTCTAAAATTTTATTATAAATAGATGTTATTTATTTTATATTGCAACTCTTTACTTAGA
The DNA here is from genome assembly GCA_903798345.1 of Fraxinus anomala. Classification (NCBI taxonomy): domain Eukaryota; kingdom Viridiplantae; phylum Streptophyta; class Magnoliopsida; order Lamiales; family Oleaceae; genus Fraxinus; species Fraxinus anomala. The sequence continues at coordinate 10,473 of CAIGRN010170189.1, read as the reverse complement.
AGCTTGGAAATATGGTAAATATCTCATTTTTAAGCTTGGAAAAACTATGAATAATCTCATCCAAATTTGAAGATTGAAATGCAAAAGTTTATGTCCGGCTAAAATTTTCACATACAAAAAGTATATGATTGAGTGGGGAGAGGGGGCGGGGGGTGCAAAGAGATCCGCTATTATAGTGCATCAACGGGTTCAGGAAGATATGGGTCGCACCAATATTTAAATATATTAAGCAATGGTCCCCACCTTGCCTTTCGGGAAAGATGGAAGCGAAGCCAGCTTTTCGACAAAACCAACTATTCTCGATCTAATTCTTCCCACTATTGAGGAAGATTTGCTTGACAAGAAGAGAAAATCCATCGAGAAAACGGTTTATGAAGTTGAATTGTCCAAGATTCAATAGCAAAAGTTGGACGACCATACCATGAGGTTGTCTGGGAGCCATTTTGGCTAAATTTTAATTCATTTTTTTACTGTTTGAGAAGGTAAGTGGGATTTAGATATGCAGTAATTATTGAACCAATATGGTGACCATTTGAACGGTCAAATGTTGTGAGCACATAAAATGACATGAGTGCCCCCTTTATGAATTTAAACTTGCCCAGCAATAAAGAGTAGAAATGACAATTGGCATAATGGGTATGTATTTGAGTGGTTAAATGTTGTGGGCATGTCAATTTTGGCATAGATCGGCCCCATTCCAACGGTCAAAAAAACTATTTTGTGTGAAAAATAATTGCACCCAGACAGGGCATATAAGTATCAATTATACACCTAAGGCTACGAGTGATAGTTTTGATGAATAAAAAAAGGAAAAAGTTCTATGATTTTTTTTTTAATCATTGTTCTACAATGAAAATAGGAAGGCTGTTAAAAGTTATTCTTGAAATCGATGAAAATAATCAACATATATTGATCCCGGCGGATGATCAATCACAAGGATAAACTAAAGGATAATTTTTTTTTTTTTATATATGGGGAACTGATGGAGAGCAGGGTAACAAAACACAATAGATAATTGAGCATAATAATGTTCCTACCCATGCCTACAACAGCTTTGATCGCCACTCTCTTCTTGAACTCGCAAACAAACCATAGTTAAACTTCATTTCATTTCACGATTCAGGTAAAAATATTCATCTCTTTCAATTGAGGTGTGATTTTATTTATTACATTTCAACAGAGTTCATTTCATTTCATAATTCAATTAAAAGTATTCCAAGAGTATTCAGACATTTCAGTCCCATCATGAAAACCTATTATTTATTACACCAAGAACATGAACATAAACTCACGAGGTACGCCAAGGACAACCATCCATGATCCAAATACAATCACAATCATAATAATCAATTGAACCTTTAAACATTGTTAAGCTACAATTCGACTTGTTTCAATAATCAAAAGCTCAATGAAATTCCAACAAATCATTCACCTCTCTAAGTACTCGTTCATGACCTTGAGGACACACCTTCGATGCTAAAGTCAATATAAGCATGATTTGGAAGTGAGATGTGCTACAATCACTCCCTCAAGCACTAAGAAAAAGAACAATGTCATCTAGTACTAGTCTAGATAGCAGTGGAGGCCCACCTAGAGATAGACTTGTTCGATGAATTAAAATATTTTTAACTTCACTGAACAACTAAAACTAAACCTCCACTATCACGTAAATTGGTATTGTGCATCAACAATTCTAAATAAAATTACTCAAAAAAATGTCAACAGACATTAACATTATTATGTATAAATAAAGCTGTTGGTACCGATAAAAATGACAAAATATTATAGATGATGAGATGACAACACCATATTGAGTAATTTAAACTTGTTTTATGTCCAACAATCAATAAATGTTTGCCAATTGGCAATCTGTCAAAAATTAGTAAAAAAATTCTCTACATATAGCATAGTATGTATTATAGCTCCCCATGAGCAACTTTTACTTTTCCAGTATAATATGTTTGACTGCTTTCTTATGATCAGGCTGCATTGAGTAGTATTGATATTTCTATTGACGGACTCGTGGTTTGGCATTGATGATTAAAAATTTTACGAGTTGTCATATCAACTTTGAAACAAAAGCTAAAAGTATCTCAAACAAGATGAAAATCCAGCACTTGCCTTTTTGACTTGTACTCTCTTCCAATTCATCCTTCACTTGTACTCACAACTTTGCTTTTTCCCTAATCTCTGTGTTCTTTAATTTTTTGTACTATGGACTAGTATAGATTATTAAAGCTAACCGTTAAGTTTCTTGACTATGATAACCCAAGTCCTTTTTTCTTTAGAATGCTTGCTTCAAGAATCTTTATTTAGCCCTTGTTTGACATCTATTCTCTTTTCGTTCTTATTCTCTTTTTTTTTTTTTCTTTTCAATCAAGTATTCTATCAATAAAATAATATTACACATAAGCTCAAAAATTATTCTTACTTTTTAACCACACATTCTTCTTATCAATCACTATTTCAGAGTTTATTCTTCTCCAAAATAGGTGTCAAACACACCCTTAATCTTTTCGTTTGATTAATAATTTTTTCCAATACTAAAGTCAATATGGAAAATCTCTTAGAAAATAATTTCTCTTTGCTATCAAGAATGCAATATTCCTTATACTAATGGTCTTTTACAAGGTTAATTTCACCATTAATCACTAAATTTACACTTAGTATAATTTTGGCCACAGATTTAGTTTGACGTTTATTTTTTAATTTAACATTCAATGTTTTTGTGTGACATAAGGATTTAACTAAAAATCCAACTGAATTGATGACTTGACACACCAATAAATGAGGTTTTCAATTGAAAATAAATGTCTAATCGAATCAATGATCCGAATGAAACACTTTGTACAATTTAGCGATGAGTCTGAAACATATTAAAGTTCAATGGCAAAAGTTAACACTAAATGCAAAGTTTTGCGGCAATCGTTGAAATTAGCCGCCATTCTAAAACAATCACAAAATAGTAAAAAAAAATAGTTCTATTTTTGAAAGAGTTTCTTAATTTCCACAAAAAAAGGAAAAAGATTAATTATCAACAATATTAATTAATCTACTTTTTTTTATATTCTCATATTTATTTCACATACTATAATATATATTTGTATAATTATTATCAATTAATTAGTACAACCAATGTTTTATATTCCTAAATATTTAGTTAATCTTATGCCTGCAATCTTAATTAATGAAGCCCTTAATTTTGCATTGATGTTCATTACCAGCTGGGACCCATGTTCTACGACCATTACATTACTATACCGCTCAACTTACTATTGATTTTCATAATTCTCACCATCGTATAAAATTCACCTAATCTACTGTTTTTATTATAATATTCAAATTGTACAATTCATCTAATCATGGATTAATTCTTGAAATATTAAATTGGGACGAGTTGTATCCAATTCAAGAAGATTGGGTAACTAGAAATATTTCTTTTTTCTTTCTATTTATTTTCCTTCCAACTACAAGACAAACAAGAAGATTATTCATCAACAAGTTTGACTATTAGAGGTATTTCTCCTCTTCCTCGCGGGAAAACGATGCACGAAACCGCCGTGCTCCGCCACTTGCCACTGCTCCACAACCGTGTAATCAAACTCCATCTGTTGCACTTGCATCCCAGAAGCATCAAACAAGCAACTTTCAGGTAACAGGCCCTGGCACGGTGGCTTAGTTTTCCGGCGACCGGCTCCGATGGGAACGTTCCGGAGGGCCCCTCCTGCGGTCCAGTACCTTTGGCAGCCTTTACAAAAGTGTCTTGGCTGATTAACATTGTAGTTATTGAAGTAACAAAATTTTGTTTCCATGCTTTTGCATCTAGGGCATGGGAGGATCTTATCTGGCCTTTTCTCTACCGTTTGATCTCTTTTCTTCGCATGATCATCATCCTTCCCACGATGATCATTTACCTGCACTGCAATCGTTGCACCAAATAACTTGATACCTGATGAACTGTTGCTGTCTTGGACCTCAGCCATATTATGAAAGAGATCTAGAGAGAGAATTTGGAGTGAGAGAGTGTTTATGTTTGATGAAGAAGTCTTAGGTGGTTGATATCTATATATATGGGTGTCTATATGACTGTATCTCTCTCTATATATTGAGAGTGAGGGGTGAATATATACCCTAAAAAAGCAAAAAAATAAAAAATAACAATAATTAAAAAAAAAGTTCATTGTTCGGGTGCGACGGGATATTACGACTTGGATTTCATTCTAAACGTCAATCTTAAGAGTAGTCCTGACCTTTATATGATATTTGTTTCATCTGTATTCAATATGAGATTCTACTCTTAAGATAGTAGGTCGTCTAAACACGTTTAACTCGTTTGAACTTTAAGCAGATGAAATTGCTCGTTTGAATTTGTTGCCATCGAAATTGTATGAACAAGATTCAAACCAACTTAAAATGATAGTAGGAACTCGACTAGTTGTCAATCAAGGGATTACAAATGTTTAATACAACTCTCTTCTCCTTTTGAAGGAGATATTTGGAATATGACCAAGTTGGGAGATATTATTTTGTCCAGTTCCTCCTTTTTTCCTCTAAAACTCTCATCCTCCTTTTTATAGAGAAGGATTAACATGCACATCATTTTCTTGTCTTATCAGCTATAGTACCGAACTGAGAAAGTACATCATTGTCATGTTTAGATTGGATACTGAGCTCAGCTCTATCAGGTCATTATGAGTTAACCTTATATGTGGTCCCAGCAATTAATGAATTAATTAAGGAAATAAGCTAAGGTATTTGATTGGTGGAATTGGTGGACGCTGATGTAAAACCTTCCAAATGTCACTTGTTGATTGAATATTTGTACAATGTGTAAGGAATTTTCAATCATTATGTATCCTCAATAATGACAGTCACTAGTACGAGCTGACATCAAATACCTGACCTTAAATTACCATGAGCTTAATGCATATAACAAACTATTCTTAACAACCTAGGAGGTCGAATGTCAACAGATACCCCCCAAGTCAGTGCTCGGCTTGGTGACGGACTGACCTTGGACACTGTTGGCTCGTTTTTCCATTTTTACAATTATTACAGCAATAAATGTCTTGAACAGGTGTCACGTTTTAACTTGCAAATGAGTTGTCACGCACCTTGTAATATATTGAATTATTTAAGTGTTGCAGCACATGCAACATCAACTTGGCTTGCTGATGAGCAAGGCTTGAGTGATTTCCTTGCTAGGAAATTTATCTAAGCGTTGCAGCACATGCAACCTCAACTCGACTTGCTGATGAGTAAGGCTTCCCTAGGAAATTTATTTAAGTGCTGCAGCACATGCAACCTCAGCTCGGTTTGCTGATGAGCAAGACTTGAGTGATTTCCTTGCTAGAAAANAGCTCGGCTTACTGATGAGCAAGGCTTGAGTGATTTCCTTTATCTAAGTGTTGCAGCACATGCAACCTCAGCTCGACTTGCTGATGAGCAAGGCTTGAGTGATTTCCTTGCTAGAAAATTTATCTAACGTTGCAGCACATGCAACCTCAGCTCGGCTTGCTGATGATCAAGGCTTGAGTGATTTCCTTGCTAAGAAATTTATATAAGCGTTGTAGCACATGCAATCTCAGCTCGACTTGTTGATGAGCAAGGCTTGAGTTATTTCCTTTATCTAACCGTTGCAGCACATGCAACCTCAGCTCGGCTTACTGATGAGCAAGGTTTGAATGATTTCCTTGCTAGAAAATTTATCTAAGCGTTACAAGACATGCAACCTCAGCTCGACTTGCTGATGAGCAAGGCTTGAGTGATCTCCTTACTATAAAATTTATCTAAGTGTTGCAACACATTCAACCTCAGCTCGGCTTGCTGATGAGCAAGACTTGAGTGATTTCCTTGCTAGGAAATTTATATAAGTGTTGCATCACATGCAACCTCAGCTTGGCTTACCGATGAGCAAGGCTTGAGTAATTTCCTTGCTAGAAAATTTATCTAAATGTTGCAGCACATGCAATCTCAAGTCGGCATGCTGATGAGCAAGGCTTGAATGGTTTTCTTGCTAGAAAATTTATCTAAGTGTTGCAGCACATGCAACCTCAACTCGGCATCTAGAGGATTCTTCTCCTGAAAAATGGAGAGCTCTTCTAATGGGAGGTCGTCTGGTTTTCTCCCTATGTGGGGATCCACTCTGGTTTCGAGTGGAAGAACATAAGTTTGGTTTCGCTCCAATCTATTGATTGTGTTTGTCAACCTCTCAATAGCTTCTCTCATGATGGTCATTTGAGGGTCGCCTACTTCATTTCGACCTCGTCCCCTTTCAGTATTGTGGGGAAAACTAGTCTATCTAGGACAAGTGTGAGATTGATTCCCTGATGCTGAAACGTCCTCCATGGTGGTACTTTGTCGCGAGTTTTATGGAGAGATGGGGCTGTTCATACAAGTTAAAGCCCTCATTCTAGCGCCAAACTGTTGACATCGAAAATTATATGAACAAGATTCAAGTCAACTTAAAATGATAGTAGGAACTCGACTGGTTGTCAATCAAGGGATTACAAATGTTTAATACAACTATTTTCTCCTTTTGAAGGAGATCTTTGGAATATGACCAAGTTTGGAGATATTGTTCAGTCCAGTTCTTCCTTTTTTTCCTCTAAGACTCTCATCCTCCTTTTTGTAGAGAAGGATTAACATGCATTCATCATTTATTATATTATCAGCTACAGTACCGAGTTAAGAAAGTACATCATGGCATGTTTGGATTAGTTACTGAGCCCGACTCTGTTAGGTCATTATGAGTTAACCTTACATGTGGTCCCCAACAATTAATGAATTACTTAGGGAAAGAAGCTAAGGTATTTGATTGGTGGACGCTGATATAAGACCTTCCAAATGTCACTTATTGATTGAATAATTGTACAATATGTAAGGAATCTTAAATCATTATGTCTCCTCAATAATGGCAGTCACTAGTACGAGCTGACCTCAAATATCCGACCTTAAATTAGCATGAGTTTAATGCATATAACAAATTGTTCTTAACGACTTCGGAGGTCGGATGTCAACAGAATATAATAAAACTTTGATATTATACTATATGTTTTGAGTAATATGTGAAGGGTTCATAAGTACGAATATAAATTAAAATTAAAAAGCAATGAGCAATGAACAAAAAGTGCATAAAATGCAAGACTTTAGACATAAAATTCACTGAAAAGAGAGAGTATAATATTATGGGAGCCGCCAAGAACAGAGAGTTTAAAGTTAGTGTTGGACTTTTTGTCCACATAATGATATCCACGTCATCATCTTGTTGGTTTGAAAGACTCTAAATTGGGCCCTACATCATATTGTTAGTTGAGTTACAAAGCATTTTTGGAAGTGGGAGCATAAAGATAAAAGATGAAAGTATATAAAGGTTAGCCAAAAGGTCTTTTGATTTGATTAATGGAAATCCCTTTTGCTTTCTATAAATTATTAAAGATTATAAGATCATAGGCATGTGCTTTTAATTCTTAACAATGAAGATAGGGTACTGTAGGATTGAAAACAATTTCTACTCAAATTCATTTTTTTTAAACAATTTGTTAAAGATTATTTTTCAGTCTCAACGTTGAGAAAAAAAATGTAAAGATAATTATCTTTTCAATACTTTAAGAGACGTTGAGATATATGTGATTGCACGAGCAATGAATTTTCTATTTTATTCTGTACGACAAGATAGTATTTATTCAGGTATAAATTATTCATTCTATTTTTTAATGAACTGAAAAGAAGATCGCATGGACAAGAACACTTGAATCTAGTTATACAAGTAAAAACTTCTCAAATAGAAGGAGAAGGTGAAGGTTCGATCCCTATTGTCTCCATACCCTTCTCCCAACGTAATCAAAAAGAAAATATATGTATCTAGAAATGGAGTTCCGGTTTGAATTAATATTCGAAAGTAAATTTACAATAAAATGGTGTTAGGTTTTTTACTGTTTTTGGCCGGCTTGGGTTTGTATTTTCTTTTAATTATTTGGGCTTATTTTATATGAAGAAATGGCAGGAAAAAATAAAACAATATAAAATGGTTTATTTTGCCTTATTCCTATAATTGTCAACGTGATATTTCTTTTGAAACCAAATATTAGTTTAATTGCGACATAGTTAGGTATAAAATAAAATGAATTAGTATATATAATGACTGTGAGAAACTCGCATTACTACTTTTTATGCTCTAATGTTGATGCGGAGCAATTAAACGAGAAAATTTTAAAACAGTTGAAAAAAAAAAAAGTAAGGACCTACAAAAATGTGCATAACTTTCAATTCGTGTGTTGGAATTTCGCGAGCGAGTACAATTTGTAAGCTTTTTTCGATTTTGCACATTAGACTTTGGAGGTCAAATTCTATCGTTTAGTGGTCCATTTTAGCATTTTTCTATTTTGAGTTAGTTTGATGGTATTTCCGCCTTTTTTGCATTTTTTTTTTTTTAATTCTATTCAAATTTGTTACTGAATTAGAATTTTGACTTCATTAGAATTCATTTTGACTCTTTAAATATATTTTTTGAAAATCATATGCTCGCTTTTGATAAATTATATTTCAATTTCTCTCATTATTTAGTGGATTCCAATAATTCCCATATTCGTTCAACCAAAATTTGAGCAACATTCGTTCTAAAACCTTTTTATTATTATTCACATTTTCGTCATATGTCAAATATGTTTGATATGTATGATCTCAATTTCTCATCAACTATTCGGGGAAAAAAAAAAAAAAATATATATATATATATATATATATAAGAAATAAGAATAATCAAAAGATATTTTGAGGAAAAAAATTCAAAGGGGGTGAATTGATCCTTGATGTCTTTTCTTTTTCTTTTTCTGAGGCATCTCTCTACAAAACTTGCTAATGACTACTTAATTTGTTGTTAATTACCTTTTCATTTCTCACTTACTAGTGCAATGCACTGTATCGTGCTGCCTATCAGTTGCAAATAAAATCAGAATTAGAATTTTATAATGCAATTACTTTAATAAAAGTCTTCTTTATTTTGATTAATTAATGAAAAGTTGACCCAGTTTGTCCAATCTCGACAAAAAAGCATTTTGGTTCTTTAGTTGGAAAGATATGAGCTTTTACTTTAGGATCTCTTTACATTTGAAAATTTTAAAATTTGTAAAAAGAGAGCATCCAATAATTATATGGCCAGGTGTTATCTAAATTATAAAATTTGATAATATAATGGATTTCAATAATTCTATAAAATTTACATAAGATTGTTAATAACAGAGGCACAAGGCACTTTGACCATGTAAGCTTGCTCGTGTTCGGGTAATTGCTCATTTGATAGTCTGAAGTAACTAGTCGAGGAGTACTCACAAATTTTGAACCTGCTTAGCACCTTCTTCACATAACCTTGTGACAATTTCAAGATGTCATCATCTCATGGACTTATTTTGCAACACCCAAATCTTTCATTACAAACTTACTCATTTTTCAATTTATCTATTTTTTGTTTGCGCACACCAGTAATCAACATGTCATTAACATTTAGCAACAAGATAATTTAAGAGTTATCAAAGTTCTTTACAATCATCGTCGAGTTAGAAGGTCTAATCTAAGTTGAATAAAACTCATTTAACTCAAGTAAAGATAAGTATTATTGATGCAAAAAACAGTTAATAATCAAAATGTGGGGAAAAAAATCTTCTAGTGATTTTACTGTCGAGATTAACCTACAAAAGAACATGTCTAAGGCGATATTGGAGTTGTCTGGTGAAAGCCCTTCACTCTTAAATCAATCAAGCAATTTAGAGTAATGTTATTCATAGATAGCGATTGCAGTAGTCATTACAGAAAATTAATATCTCAAATAACAAGTTACTATATAGGATAACTATTACACCCGCTGACTATGAATATCTTATTAAGCAATTTGTAGTAAGATTTATTAAATTTTCCATCAATAAATGCTCATTGTGAAATCCCCTAAAAATGCTAATAGCCAAACGGAAGAGTTCCAATTCAATACCCATAAAACATTGGGATTATGATGTTTCTATACTCCTTCTTTACATTATGGATGGCATTTGCTGTATTGTCAAAAAAAAGATTGGTTGAAAATATTGTTTTTTTTTTTTAAACTGTTCAATTAAATGATGTCATGTGGCAGAGTGTAAGGAATGATGTAATAGGTGATATACACCAAACATGATCGTAAACATTGAGCTGCTCAGTCTGCTTGACATAGAAACAGCACACAAGAATAGAATAGAATAGTTACTGATTTTGCCTAATCTACTGGAAAGTCTGCCAAACGATGAGTTTTTTCTTAGAAACAATTATATTGACAACTTGAGAAAAATAATAATAGTCAAACTGAGCAAAAATGCATGGAATTTAATTAAGGTGTGCAGCAGCTTGTTTTCTTTTACTGCTTGGTACCACTATACAATAAAATTCTAAACGCGTTTTACTTATACTAGTTTATTGTACGTGCAACATGTTGTATAGACACATGTT
>CAIGRN010170188.1:0-13772 GCA_903798345.1 Fraxinus anomala | reverse complement strand
TGTTGCCCTTCCTCTTTTACTAAAACGGAACTCGCTACTACCTTAAAAACTGCGAAGAACAGCAATAATTTTTCCTCATTTAGTGGCTTAGCTAATAGCGATGCTTTTCCTAAGTGTTTCTTCAAAGCTTGAAATGCTTGTTTACAATCTTTAGTCCATTCAAATCTTTTTCTCCCTTTTAATGCTTGGAAGAAAGAAGAACATTTATCTGTAGCTCATGAAACACATTAGCTTGAGGTGGTGAACCTTCTTGTTAAACACTATACCTCTTTAGGCTTTGTTGATGAGCACATTTTAATAATTGCTTTAATTTTCTAAGAGCTTACCTCGATATCTCGCTGACTTACCATGAATCCCATGAATTTCCCAAAGATGACCCCAAAAGTACATTTCTACTATTTGAGTTTTATTTAATACTTTCGTAGGACATTGAATGCCTCTTCTAGTGCCTTAAATGACTCTTAGCTCAAAGGTTTTTAATGAGCATACCATCGATGTATACTTCTATTGTCTTGCCTATCTGATCTGTAAACATTTTGTTTACTAGCCTTTGATAAGTAGCGTCAGTATTTTTTAATCCAAATGGCATTATCTTATAACAATATAGTCCAGATCCGTTATGAAAGCAATGTACTCCTCGACTGGTCTGTCATGGGAATATGATTGTACTCTGAATATGCACCCATGAAAATGAGTAATTCATGTCCTAAAGTTGCATCCACCCACTGATCAATTTTGGGGAGCGGTAAGCTATCTTGGGACACGCTTTATTTAAGTTTGTTAAACCTTGACAATTCATCATTTTCCAATACTTTTTGGAACTAGTACAAGATTACATACCCAAATCAGATACTGAGCTTCATGGATAAAATTTTTTTCCAACTTCTCAACTTTACTTTTTAGAGCATCGTATTTCTCAATGCTCATAGATCACTGATAAGTGCATAAAAGGCTTTTAAATATAGACATTTAGGAGTTTTTATGATTAATTATGGCCGAATCTCCTGTACATTTTATTTGTTAGATAAAATTCAATGATGAGAAGTAAAGTTAAAAGAAATGAGTGAAAACGGTCGAAAATAAGTGAAGTCCAAAGTTCGGGACCAAAGTGCAACTTCCCAACAGTTGATTCCGACCACTGATTGAAGATTATATAGGTTCAATTGGATGCAAATGGAAGATAAATGATAGAAGTTGCATGAGAAAATGACTTAATGGAATCATGGATCAAATTGGGGTACCAAATGCGCACTTTTAAAAAGCTGTAGTGGCGCGTGCGCCAAGTAGCACATTGCACGCACGTGGCTTCTTCAAGGACCTAACTTGCAGTTTTTTTTTTTTAACAAAACATCTTTTGAAAACCAATTTTGACGGGATTTTGACCTAAAATTCATAGAATATAAAAACATAACAGCTTCATAATTCAAAGGAGACATCTCATCATGAACTATTACATGAAAATGGAGGCTAATTCATCAAATTTTTTAGAGAATTAAGAGGCAATTGCAAGATTTTAGTCAATTGAAGATCAAATCTTGATTCTTGAGCAAATAAGAGAATGTGCAATTTAAGATCAATTAAGAAACCATCAAAGAGATTCAAAATTTCAAGATTTGTCTTCTTTAATTTATCAATAATTCAGGTGATATTCTACAAATTAAACATGATTTCTTGTAATTTTGTAATGATTGGCTAGATTTCCATATATTAAGAAATAGAAGTCTTTAACATAATTTCAATATTATGATGCCCAATACCTATGAATTCTTTGATGATTGTTATTATGTTTAATGCTATCAATTACTTGATCACTAATTAGACTAAATTGTAAATTTTATTGTTATCAAGATAGACAATAGGATAGATGGCACTTATAACAACCATTGTAAGGTCCTATAGGGATAGAGATATACTTCTATGCTTTACAAGATTTCAATAGATGTTCTAATATATTTAATGCATGCTTCCAAGTTCACATCTTTCATAAAGATGTAAGAAGATCACATGAGATGATATATTTAATTCTACTCAAGTAAGATTATTAATGGACTTAGGAGCATTGATCAACAAGAATACATACATATTGTCATGATATTAAATTGTATTAAAATGAATTAATAAGAGGGATTTGAAGTCTTAGTAATTGTCTCATATAAATTTACAAAAGCTTTTATAATTCGTTCTTAGAATAGTTAGTTTAATTAGTTAATTAATATAAATTCTTTAAACAAGTTTGGCTATTCAATTAGAGTAGTATTAATTTAATTTAGGTCAAGTACATAATCCTTGTAGGAATGATACTTTACTTATTATTATATTACTTGTTTACGATGTCATACACTTGAGAGATTTCGTAAGATCAATTTTTTGGCATTTTGTTCAGGACCTATAGTATTTAATTAGTTTTAGTTAGTTTTGTTTTTAGCCCCTGTTTGAAACCCATTTCTTTTTCTCATTCTTTTTCTCATTCTTCANACCCAAAATGGGTGTCAAACAGGGGCTTAATCTGAATTTTTGTTGTTTTCTTAGTTTTTAAATTAATATTAGAAAAAATTACAATATTTTTCTCTTTCTTTTCAGAATCTTGCATGTGAAGTTTGAGAAAAGGTGTTGTTGCTCCATTTGATCTAGAAATGGAACAAACATTCAAGTTCCACTGGCAAAAAAATTTAAATTCAAATTCCAACAGTAAAAACAGCAAACAAAATCAATGGCAAAAAAAATTCAAATTCCATTTGTCATTGAGGTGAATGAGAATACAGTAAATCCTGTTGTAGCTACGGGTAATGAGAATGAGAATTTAATGGAGGAATATATGGTTCCACTAGTGATAGAAAGTCGATCCAGCATAGCCTTATCCAGCATTCAGGCAAGCAAACTTCCATTTGAGGACGGATGTAATAAACATGTCCTAAAATGTACTACAATTCTTTGTAAGACCTACTGACATCTTTAATACTCATATCTCGAGGTTTTTGATTATGTGCTCAATAATTGAATATCCAAGAGTTTCCAGTAATGTAAATCGGTTGAGGCTTTGTCTATGCCCTTTGAGAAATTCAACTCGAGAATGGATGGACACATTCCCACCTCACAACATCTCCACTTGGGATAGTTTAAGCCATAAGTTCTTGAAAAAATACTTCTCACAAAAGAGAATTGTCATGTTAAGGGATGCAATCACTACATTCTCTCAGCTTGATTCAGAGTGCTATTACGAGACATGGGAGAGATATAAAGGTTTTTTCTCTCCAAGTCTAGTACTTTTACATAGGATTATATTCAAAAAGCATGGCTAATGTTTACTCTGTCTGTGATGGTTCAATTACAAAAAGGATAGTATATCAGGTATATCAAATCATGGATGATCTAACATACACATATGCATTGTGGCCAATAGAAAGATCAGGTGGAAAGAAAGCTGTGGAGATCCACGAGGTTGACACGCAAATAGCTATTTCAGCACAGCTACCAGCACTAATTAAAAAGGTAGATGGTATGGCAACTAATCAAACAGTAAATGTAGTTCAAGCAGCTAGGTCAAGATCTTACCATTGCGAAGGAAATTACGAAAGTATGGATGTAATGTGGAGAATCCATTTGCTCAATCGATTGAGGATGTGAATTACATGTAGAATTATCAGATGCAGTAGAATAATCCTCACTCTAAAACATACAATTCGAGCTAGAGAAATCAACCAAATTTCTAATCAGCTGCCAGAAATGAAACCTTCAAGATTTGCCAAGACGGCTGAAGCATCAACCTAATTCATGCAAAAGACTGAGAAGTACTTACAAATTCAAGTGGCTACTATAGCCTATTATTTTTCCTCAATGGCTTCGAAAAAGCCAAAGGGAGAAACAATTCAACAATTACTATACAGAGTGGGGTTCAACTTTCAGAAATTATAGCTAAGATACAGGTGGTATTGAATGAAAAAGTACCTTCCATAGATGAGGAGCAAATGAATCAGTCTGAACAATCAGCAAAGATCTTTTCAAATCAAAAGTTAGACAATCCACTTATTAAGGCAACAACTCCTATCAAGATATATGTGCATCATGTCCCATTTCCTCAAAGATTACAAAAGAAGAAGCTAGAAGAACAGTTTTCAAAGTTCTTGGACATATTCAGATAGCTTCATATTAACATCCTGTTACTATGCCATAACTCAAACACCGATCTATGGAAAGTTCCTGAAGGAGATCTTGTCAAAAAAGACGAAGCTCAATGAGTTTGAAACCATCGCGCTGAATGATGAATGCAGTGCTATCTTGCAACACAAGTAACCTCCTAAATTAAATGATCCAGGAAGTCTCAAAATACCTTGGTCAATAGAAAGTAGCTCTAAGTTTAATTGTTTATGTGATTCTGGGGCAAATGTAAATTTAATGCCCATTTCTATTGACAAGAAACTAGATCTGGAAGAGCTAAAGAACACAACAATCTCTTTTCAACTATCGGACCAATCGATCAAACACCTCTTAGGAGTATTTGAGAACATGCTCAATAAAGTAGACAAGTTCATCTTTCCAACAGATTTTATGGTCTTGGACATAGAAAAATACTAGAATGTATCACTAATCTTAGATAAGTCATTCTTATCTACAAGTCAGGTTGTCATGGACTTTGACACAGGCGAGCCAACCTTAAGGGTGGATGAAGAGCAAGAGAAATTCTAGGTTTACATCACTGTCGAGAAACCATCCCATGAAAAAGAAAGCCAAAAAGTTAAGGGTCAAGAAGTAAAAGATCATGTAAATTGTCTAACATAGGAAAATAATTGGAAATATCAAGGATGAAAAATAAGTTCATCAAGCATAGAGAATTGAAAAGGGGGTTGACAATGTTGAACATTGTGTTACACGCTTCGTCGGAGAAATCCGCTTCGAACTACCATGATTAACTCATCCACAAAGTCTAGCTAAAGACTTTAAATTAAGCGTTTATTAGAAGGTAACTTAATCTCTTACCCTTCTATTTACTCTATTTATGTATTTGTATTGCATATAGTTTGATAGGTTGCATTAATGTTAGGCACGTTTTGTTACAATAAAAAGGATCATCGTGTCAATATTAGGCCTAGAAAAAATAAAAGGAATTTATTTGAGTCAAAACAGGAAATAAAGTATGTGTCACAATTTCTGAGGCTCCAAGAATGTCAAAACAAATATCTGATTATCATATACATCATATTATAGCATTCATATTATTTTTTAACTCTTATATTTATTTTCTTCCATCTTTTGAAGGTACAATGATATCAAGCGGCGGTAGCTCAACAAGATAGAGAATGAAATAGACTAATCCAACAATCTTGCCTCTAATATGAGACACAAATTCGGGGAGTGCATACTTCCTTTCTTTTTCCTCCCCTTTTTGTTGCTTGATATTACTTTAAGATATTGAGGATAATGTCTAATTTAAATTTGGGGTTGGAAAAATATTGAGTTTTTAGTTTTATTATTCTTGTGTGATTGTGTATTTTTATTGATTTATTAAATATGCAAAAAAAAAAAAAGGAAAAATTGAATTTTTTTAAAAAATTCAAAAAGATTTTCTTTTTAATTTCTTTTTAGTTTGCTTGCTTATGTGGGTTAGGTAGTTGTATCAGCTATGATGAATATATTTGAAATTATGTGTTGATTTATGAACTGTGAATAAGTTAGATGTTTAGATTAATTGATTTTTATCTGTGTAGAATTCGATACTATTTGGACGTGTGAATTAAGTTTAGCATTGTAATGTAATGAGTTTACTCATATGTTTGATTGGTTGAAATAATAGAGTTTAGATGTTAAACTCAAAGATCACTATATTATACATTTTAAAACTAAATTTAGAATAGTTTGGATGTGATTGAACTGTTGTCGAAAGATATTGATAAATCAAATTCCATGTGTGAAATTTTTGTGTGGGTTGTCAAAGAGCAATACGATGACAATTGGGTGAGAATCTTAACTTAGAAGTCTATGTTTGAGAATGAGTATTTAATGAAGGACATTACACTAATCATTGCTTATAAAAGGGCAATGCTTTCATGTTGTGAAACTACCTTATAAAAGATCACGATGAGAAAAATTATTGAAAATCCTAAAAATAAAACTAAGAAAGGGATCAGGCTAGTGCAGGAAACAGAATACACATAGCAAAAATTGAAAAAGCAAGTTTATGAAACAGAAGACGCGCTACATACATTGAGTAAGTCCTAAAGACTTTTGGCTTGAGATTATTAGATCAGTTGAGTCTTAGAGATTGAAGCAATCAAAATATAGGAAAATCCTTATTTTTTTAGCTATTGACTTGCAATTAGTGAAATATATCCATACTAAAGAAGTGGGGATTAGTATAAAAATTTAACCTTAGATCACACTTTAGAAAAAGAGTCAAAAGAATAAGTTAGAGGGTGTTTGTATCTTATAGTGAATTTAGGGTGCTTTACTTGATTCTGCATTGACACACACATCAGCTTTTCATTGGATATGTGAATATTAATTTTAATATTGTGACTTTGAAACTATTCATAAATTTGGCGCAATGATTTAAATCTTGAGACTAACGACGAGTTATCTAATAAAAAATAATGATTGTTAGCTGAGATAAGTTATAGTTTTGTTTGAGATCAAACAAATTAATGTTCAAGTTTGTGAATGTTTAATAAGGTGTATTTTATACATGTAGGCCTTTAAATATAGACATTTAGGAGTTCTTATAATTAATTATAGTATAATCACTTATGTATTTTGTTTGTTAGGTAAAACTCGATGATTAGAATTGAAATTGGAAAAAATTAGTGAAAAGGGTGAAAAGATGTGAAGTCCAAAGTTTAAGGATCAAAGTATAACTTTTCAATAGTTGATTCAGACCACAAAACAATGATTGAAGGTTATACGTGTTCAATTGGATATAAATGGAAGATAAAGGATAGGATTTGCGTGAGAAAATGACTTAATGGAATCAAGGATCAAATTTGGGGACCAAAATACACACTTTTAAAAAGTTAAAATGGCGCACATGCCACCCTGTTGTATAGAACCCAGGGCAGAACCATGGTTAAGATGCGCGAGCGCGCCAAGGAGTGTGCTGTGTGCACGTTGCCTTTTCAGGGATCTGACGTGCAGTTTCCTATTTTGATTAAAAACGTCTTTTGTAAATCAATTTTGATGGGATTTTGACCTGCAATCTGGGGCATTTAAATACATAGAAGTATCATACATCAAAGGAGACCTCTCATATATTATATGTCATGAAATATTTCAAGAAAATAGAGGCAATTCATCAAACTTTTGAGAGAATTAAAAGACAATTGCAAAATTTCAATCAATTGAAAATCCAACCTTGATTCTTGGGCAAAGAAGAGAATGTGCAGTTGGAAAACAATCAAGAAACCATTTCAAGATTTCAATATTCACCTTCTTCTTTTCAATTTATCAATAATTGGAGTGATGATTTACAAATTAAACACAATTTCTTGTAATTTTGTAATATTAGGCTAGATTTCCATTTACTAAGACACGTATAAACTTTTATTATGAAGTCTTTAATATAATTTCAATATTTTGATGCCAATACGTACGAGTTGTTATTATGTTTAATGCTTTTAATTACTCGATCACTAATTGAATTAAATTGTGAATTATTATTGTTATCGAGAGAGACAATATGATAAATATCATTTATAACAACCATTGTAAGGTCCTATAGGGGGATAGAGATACATCTACACTTTTCGTGATTTCAATTTATGTTTTAGTGTTTTTAATATATGCTTTTGTGTTCGCATATTTCATAAAGATATATGAACATTATATGAGAGAATATATTTAATTCTACAAGAGAGAGATCATTATTATTATTATTATTATTATTATTATTATTATTTTGGTAACATCATATTTTTATTGAAAGAAACCCCACTTATGGCGGAGGGGAAACCGTGGTTACACAATACAATTCATCACCAAAAAAAAAACCACTTCACCGTCTAAGATAAGGTAATTCCCAACTATCTGTACGCAATATTCCTCTAAAAGTAGTCGGAATCTCATCGCCATAAAGGAAATCATTAGAAGATCCATCAGTCGCCCTTTTTACCAGAAAATCAGCCGTCATATTGGCCTCTCTAAACACATGGTGAACCTAGGCATTAAGTATCCGAATCAGTTTCATAATGTCTTCCCAATATTCACAAAGCCACCATAAGGAGCAAGTACCTGTTTTTACCCATGGGCCAAGACCTTAGAGTCTGTTTCAACAACAATATCCCATAATCCAAGGTCCCTACACATACACAGACCATCAAGAAGAGCACGAGTTTCAGCGACCATATTCATACAAGAACCATAGTGGTGAGAGAGATTATTAATTAACTTAAGAATATTGATCAATAAGAATGCACATATATTGTCATGATATTGAATTGTACTAAAATGGATTAATTATTGGGGTTCAATCTTAGTAATCATTTCATCTAAATTTACAAAAACTTTCAGAATTTGAGCATTAGAATAATTAGTTTAATTATTTAATCAGTATGGATTCTTCAAATAAATTTGGCTATTCGATTAGAGTTAGTATTAATTTAATCTAGATTAAGTACATGGTTCTCGTAAAAAAGATATTTTATTTATCACTTATTACATGTTCACGATATCGTGCACTTACGGTCTTTCGTATGATCAATCACCTTTGTTGCATTCTACGTTTTCTTCTTTTGTCAATTTTTAGGGATATCAAGCTGTAACGACCCAAATTTTTAAAATTTAAATTGCTACCAAAACTATTTATAAGAAAATGTCAAATTTTATTTTCATCTACATACCTTATATGATTCACCAATTTTAAACTACTACGTTGCACATTCTTGGAAACTCAAATAAAGTAGGATTATTGGCAAATAAATTTCGTAATTTCACACTATTGAAAAATTTTCACTTGAAATAATCAATATGTTTAAGTTTGAAAGAGATCTATAATGAAAATAAAAACAATTCATTAATCAAATTGTCATAGCACCATCAAATGACAACTCAGCTGTATTGACTGTCCATTTTCCCACGCATTGTAATAAGGTATAAGCCCGTCTATAGTATTTTCCATCTACAAAAGGTATAAGTCCGCCTGTAGTATTTTCCAGTCAATCTCTAATTTCATAGCACTAGTCATCTGATTTGTGCAAAGAGTTCTTTCTGAAGGGATGCTAACATCTAATTCATTGTTCGTTTTCACACACGCGGTGTTAGACTTAGCGAGAAATGATGTAGAGATAAAAGAATGCATAGCTCCAGAGTCAAAAAGTACATAAGCGGGTTCATCAGATAATAACAGAATACTTGATTTCGTAATTATAATGTTAGATTTAGCAACGAAGGATGCAAAAATCAAGAACAAAAATAGGTACTTCAAATAATAATAAAATACCTGCTATCACATTCGGATCGTGCTCTGTCTCTTGTTGATTCAGTGCAAAAACTCAAGTATTTCTTTTCTTGTTCTTATCCTGATCGTCATCCTTATTTTTTGGAGGCTCTATACAGTTACGAGTAATGTGTCCCGGTTTATCATACCGAAAACACATGTTCTTCCCAAATAGGCATTCACCCATATGGAGTTTATTACACTTAGGACAAGATGTAATACTCCCACTCCTCCCACCAATACGAACTTCGGTGCTTGGTCTTTTATTCGACTAGTTACGTCTGTTCTTGCTTTGATCATTCCATTTTCTTTTTCCCAATAACTCCTTGATTTGCTCGGATACTGTTCAAATGTTGTCCTCTGGAAAGAAATATCATGAGCCCTCTCCAACATTTCACGATATGAAGTAAAACGATGAGACATAATAATCATGCTGATTTTCGGGCATAGTCTATTTTCGAACCTCCGGATCTTCTTAACTTCTGTATCTGTATCTACCAGGTGTGGGGCATACCTTGAGAGCTGCTCAAACTACCTCTCATAATCAGTAAGCGATAAGTTGCCCTGTCTGAGTTGTAGAAACTCTGATTCCTTGAAATCTCTCAAAACCTGTGAAAAGCACTTCGACATCACTTCATCATTAAACTATTCCCATGTCATGTTACGCTGATGTTCTTCGATCTTAGTGCGTGAGACAGATTTTCACCAGTGATTGGCTGTTCCAATCAACATGAATTCTGCGCATAGTACATTCTGCGCATCCATATAGGCAATGTGCCAAAATATGCGCTCCAACCCTCTAATCCATTCCTCCACAGCTAGCGGGTCGGAACTACCGTCGAAAGTAGGAGGCTTGTACCTACGAAACTACTCAACCACTGAAATAGCTTCTGGAATAAACGAAGATGCATTTTACGGTGGTGGTGTATTTTCTGGTGGAGGCGCTTGATTCTATCGGCCAACTCTTGTACTGCTTGCAACAAGTCACGCATCAAATTCGTGTGGATAAATGGTGCCATATCTCAAAATTAGTATTAATTCACCCGTAACATGCCAATACTAAGTCTAACATGTTATACATATACTATCGTAACACTTATTATGAATTTAGCGAGAAAAAAAATGCATGTCTTAAAAAAAAAGGCAATTTATAGGATGTAAATTATACAACATGTTGAATAAATTCATCTTCTTACCCTCTTTACATACCTTATAGTCGTTGGATGGTGGTCATTGAGTGCCAGGGATCTTACTTAAATAAAACTTTTACACCATATCTTTAAATTTTTATATATATCAAAAAAAATTAATTATTAATAAACATCTTGTAAATTTACAATTAAACACATAAAAATTTAATACATGTAACGATTAAAATATAAAAGTTAATATTTACTATCACACACTCTCTCTTTTATATATATTTTTGGCGCAGTTCACGTAACCTTATTTATTTATTTATTTGTTAGTACCATGAACGAAAATGCTCAAGTACTGCATAATACAAGTTAATTTCTTTAAATTTTAATAAGTAAAATATATAAACTTTCATCTTTTAAGAAGATATTTAAATTTATTTATTTTTTCAATGTTCACATGAATAGTGACTGTCACAGTTCATGTGAACAATAAGAATTTGGGTCATGACATGGGACTCACAATTCCTTGTAATGAAGATGATTTTCAGTTTCTAACATCAATGCTAAGATGGAATTAATTATGAGTTTCATTAATTTTTTGGAGGCTACTGTAAGAGAGATTAAGAAGTTACTGCTTAGTTTGCTGCTTCAAATGAGCAGAAAATTAAACATAAGGTTCTGATACCAAATTGTAACGACTTAAATTTTTTAAATTTAAATCGCTACCAAAACTATTTATAAGAAAATGTCAAATTTTATTTTCATGTACATACCTTATATGATTCACCAATTTTAAACTACTAAGTTGCACATTCTTGGAAACTCAAATAAAGTTGGATTATTGGCAAATAAATTTCGTAATTTCACACTGTTGAAAAATTTTCACTTTAAATAATCATTAAGTTTAAAGTTTTAAAGAGATCTATAATTAAAATAAAAACAATTCATTAATCAAGTTGTCATAGGTGCCTCATGTGAAGAGAGAGGGAGAGAAGGACATAATCATATAATTCATAAAGTATGCTGGTACAGTTAGTAAACAAAAAGAGAAATAATAGATTATTTAATATTTTCGTTCACTTACGAATCCAAACTCCCAGATGTAAATGAATATATAGCCCGACACTTAAGCAAAAGCAGAAATGATCTCTCTAATTTTATGTAGGTCTGTAGAGTATTATTTTAGGAAGCATCATTTATATATGCTTGCATAAATTTTACGTTTATTTCTGCATAATCGATTGAAATCAAACTTCGTTATCACGAATGTGAAATAACACTTAAGGGATACGTAATCAAATAAATCTTATTTATTATCCCCAAATGGAAGTCGATATAATAATAAACTAAAGGTAAACATGTCTTAAATTTCTAAATAAAAGTTTTTATGAAATAAATTGCTGAAATTGATGAAATTAAAAGATGTCTAATTACACCGTATTATTTTAATGTGTCTCATAAATACTGGCATCACGATTGCACTTCATCGCCCGCCAACCAACGACCCGATCTAACCTGTGAGGAGTAAGGAAAATGATGAATACTTGGGAATACTCAGTAGGACACGAATAATGGTGCAATCCCGAATAAAAGATTAAATTTATGCATCAAGAAAAATCATACCACTATCATATTTTTAGAAAACTGGTAAGAGCTCAATATATATCATATCATATCTTTGATATCGGATGGCAATATCATACATATCATAACATATCTTTAACTTTCATAAGTATAATAATCCATCAACATGAAAAAAATTATTTAAATTGGATAAAACAAATGCACCTCGATATCTTACCTTGATCATAAAAGGATTGTTGGAAGAGAAGAAAGATAAGAAATTCACGTTCTCAATTCTTTAATTTCTACTTGCTACCACAATAATACGTATCTGTATTTTCTCTCTTTTTTTCTTCTTCTTCTCGGGTAGATAATGATTATATTTTTGTAAAATATTTAAAATTGAAAAGGGGAAATTAAATTTGATAGGATTAAAATATGCAAAATACCTTGTTTTCCCCTAAAAAAAAGTCCCAATCCGAAATTCAAACAATCAAAATTACAACATTTCATATCCAAAAGACATATGGCAAGCTATCCTACCAATTCCCTAAATCAAAGCATCAAAATTGCTTTCCTGCTATCAATATAATCCCCAAATTCAAGTAATTAAATAATATTAAAGTACAACAAATTGACACATTTCAACAACTCTACACGCTGCCCCCATAACTCATTTTTCCCTTTCCCTTTTTCTTAAAAAAAAAAAAAAAAATCCTTGTATAAAAGAAACTACTTAATAATATTAATTCATTAATTAATTAAACTAAATTACGATTTAGAACAAAGTCTTTCAACCCCGATAACTTGGGCCTCGTTTATCCGAATTAACTTTTTCTCGAACATGATTAATTATGATCTATCCAACGAGCCCAATATCTATATATTTATCATTTCTCCATTAATATCTAAATATTTGACTCACATAAAAATGAAATTTAATACATATACACATTAGTCCCTAACTTTCCAATATATTAAAAATATAGCATATAAAATAATTAATTCTATTCTATTTATTTATTTATTTATTTTGGGATATTACACAAGCCAATTTGGAATCTATATCCACCCTGTCAATATGTTTCCAAAAAAAAAAAAATACAGGCTTGCTATTAAAAGGTTTTTTACTATATTTTTCGTAGGTTCAGCCAACTATTGGCCAATCTTCAAAGTTTTGGTTATATCCTTTGAGCTAATGGAAAAAATTTCTAACTCTTCTACCAGTGTCGCTTCAGACGTACAATCAGTTACACCTCAAGCTTTTTCCTGAGATTACCCATTTCCACCACATCAACCACATTTTTCCTAGGAGGTTGTGAGGCTATCTCTCTTGAATCACTAAGATGATTTTCTTTCACGATTCCCTGATTATATTTTATAGAAGTTTAACCTTTATTGGTGAAGAAACTTAACACGTAACTGGTGAAGAAACATTGTTATGTTCGCAGGTCGTCCAAGGATTCTGCCATATAGGTTTTGTTAGATAAATTAATAATTGCAATACAGTAAATTGCAGAATTAAAACTTATCGACTGATCGAGTCACGTGACAGCACGATGTCCTAAAGCGAAATTGTCCGTCAATAACTGCTGCGACCTCTGTGGACAATCACCTCAAGGATACAACGATCAAATAAACCAATTGTGCAG
>CAIGRN010170178.1:0-26903 GCA_903798345.1 Fraxinus anomala | reverse complement strand
CCCATGATCCAAGAATTCCAGTTGTGGGCGGTTGAACGACAAGAGTAATGGCAACAGTTAGTGATGGCAGTTTCACGACAAATCAGCCATCATAAGGAAAGTGGGTAGTTATAGAGCACCAGGCAGTTTTCAAGAAGTTCTTCCCAAAACTATCAAATGAGTATAAAAAGGAAGAGAAGACATAGAATAAAAGACCCCGAATCAAACACTCTCAATAGAGAATATGTAATTTCAATTTCTTAGTTTAACTTTAAAATTCTTCTTTTAGTACTTGTGTGCTTGTGCCCCTTGGAGACATTCTGTTCATTTTCGATTTGTAAATTTCGCCAAATAAAACACCCATTTTTGGGACTTTGTCTCAAGAAGTCTATTCCTTACACAATCGTTTGAACCTTTTTTAATTGTTAGCGACAATCCGCGCAAAACAATTACCCTTTTAAGCCAATCTTCTATCAGAAAGAGTGTTTGTGATAGATTATGACATTCTTCCAGATGGAAGTGTTTATCAAGAGAAGATATTCTTTAAATCCCCAAGAGGTTTGACCCCATATATTATTTCAATTCGAGGTGTTGCTTCTGAGGGATGTTCTTTCAATCTTTAATTTTTTAGAATAGGACTCGAATCCCATATCCATTTCTTTGTTGTGCAATGGTCTACTTATAGGCATATTAGTCATTTTCCATTATTTTATTGAAAGACATGATTAAGTCTCATTTTCAAGTTTATGAATGTTTGTGATTTGTGACGTTGGTCCAGGAATTCCTTGTGTGCATGTAAATGTATAGTGCACTTAAATCGAGGTTGATTCGTCAAAATCTATACTAATAATTCCTTTTGAATCTGAGGCTATCCGAGGCATCTAACTGTGTCTCAGGCCGAGGTCGACAATTATTTTTTAGACCAAGTTTTAGTTCTTTACTCATTTGCTCAGGTAAGCATCAACGACCAAGGCGTTATTTTGGTTTGACATGCCTCGACAAGTAAGGCACAAATATTTGGGATTAAGGGTAAAATTCATAATAAACAAAGGACGATGAAAATCTGATCGAGCATGGGTGAAGGTAACGGAACAGGTGGGATGATGTTTGTTTATTTCTTTTTTATTTTTTATGTACGATTTAAATTTAAATGCATAAATATATTAAAAAATAAGAGTGGGGACAAGGACTATGTTTCTCGTCCAACCCAATTTTTCCTACAGGGTAAGGTGGTGCATACATGGACGGATCCATGATTGTTGGTGAGGTAGGGCGATCGTTGACCGTTAATTGTCGATCATCAACGATCACAATAGTTAGATGGACACCTATTATCATTTCACATCGGTCTTATTAAAAAGCCATATCAATGTGATTGACAAAAACTTTTTTCTCTAAATATGTCATTTTAACATCATCTCTAATAGTAGAATCACATGACTCTTTAAGGGACGTTTCCATGTATCAGACACAAGATTATCCACATTGAATTGAGGCCGAGACTTCTTTTTGTTATCAATGGCTAACTCGCGTGCTCGACTATAATTAGTGATGGGACTAGATGCACCACTAAAAATACTATGTTAGGACTTTCATTTCGATTGAAAAAACCATTTCATAAACCGATGAGAATTGAACATACATTAAACTTAATTTTAAACTATCATCAATTTCTAATTTCCAATTTTCAACAATAATTGAACATTTCTCACAAATCATAAAATTCTCAATTTATCATTTATCACATAACACAGTCACATATATCACAATTCACGTATTCACAAATTTCTTAATTTTCACATAAATCATAACAATTCACATACTAATAGCATGTTTGATCCCCATTTTTATTTTATTTTTGTTAAAAATACATTATGAAATAGTGATTTGATGGAGAATATATGGTTAAATTTTTTTTTTAATTTGCATGTAATATTATTTTATTGAAGAATGTGAATTGAAAATGTGTGCGTGTGTGTGAGAGAGAGATGTATTTGAAAATAATAAGTACCAGATAAAGGCTAAATCACACATAAAATTAACTAAAGGATTATACATAAATCTGGAAGCAGTCAAGTCTTGCACAAATTATAAATCATCAAACCAAGAACCAAAATTCCAAATCGCCAATCAAATCATATATCATCACAGCCACATAATAATCAAACATCAACCAATTACCAACTAGAATATCAGTAGTTCGCTCAAAATTAGCAGAAGGATTATACGTAAACCTGGAAGCAGGAACCAAAATTCCAAATTCATCTTTGCACAAATTATAAATCTTCTTTACAAGCGAGCAATCCAACAATTTTTAAGAAGAGGAGTATTTTATTATTATTATTATTATTATTATTATTATTATTATTATTATTTAATAAGATAAATATTCACATATCAGTGAAAATTTATAGACTCACATACTAAAACTCAGCTGCGAAAGTCGATGACACTGCTGTCGACAAGTCACAAGTAAGACTTCACGGTCCACGACAATTGACGCAAAGAGAATCAGAAAAGGGAAAAATTCATGGATCAAGTTAGTTTAAAAGTTGCAAAAATTAGGTATTTAGCTAATTAATTAAAAATATTTATTATTTAAATACAATAAATTTGTAATTACATAATAATAGGTCACAATTTATTTATTAGTTATATATTGTTAAATTAATTGGTCACAAATTATTTCGAGATCACAAATCAAAAATTTTAAAGGTCACAATTTATATGTCGGTCACATATTTCAAATTTCGAGGTCACAAATTATTTCGAGATCACAAATCAAAAACATTATAGGTCACAGTTTATTTCTTTCATCACAGATCAAAAAATTTATATGTCACAGTTTATCTATTAATCATATATTTTCAAATTTTTGATCACAAATTATTTTTTTAGTCACAAATTATCAAATTTTAAGTTTACGATTTAACAGTTAGTCACAGACAACCAAATAGTTGGTCACATACACCAAAAACCCAACCCCGATCCCCATCTACCACCAATACTTGGTCACAAATTAACCAAGTAGTTGTGACAAACACTCTTCATCCCATCGCCATCGTCGCCGCCGCGACCACCACCACCAACACCAACAATCCACAACATCACCACCTCACCACTATCACCACTAACCCGCCATCAATGTTTCAACCGCCGGTGAAGAGAACCGCACCCACAGCACACACACTATCACCACCACCGCATCCAACCCACCATCACCAACTAGATTTGAACCCACCACACCACATCTGCACCACAACACAACCAACATCAACACCATCACCACACCCCGACGCAAACACGACCACTACCACCACCACAACAAAAGTTAAAAAAAAAAAAAAAAGAAGAATAACGGCAGCGTCGATAGAGACTACCAAGCGTCGCTGCATAGTGAAGCGTGGAGGCGATTGTTATCTGAGCACCACAACCACCACTGTCGATCAGGCACGGAGAAGCCGCGCACAGGGACGATGAACAACCACCACCGCCGATCTGTGCAGAGTCACTGTGCATGACTTCTCGATGCCTGAGAGCGTCTTCGTCGACCGGCAATCACTCACTGCAACACCGCTCGCAAGGAGACAGAGAGAGATAGAGACGAGAGAAAGAGAGAGGGGAAGAAGAGAGGGAGGAAAGGGGAGTGATGAAGAAAGAGACGAGAGAAATGGACAGGGGAAGATTAGTGAATTAGGGTTTTAATATATTACCTGATTTTTGCATAAATAAATTTTAGACCTGATTTTTAAAAAGCAATCTTTAAACACCTGATTTTGTAATTTCCTCATCAGAAAAAGGATGAAAATTGCAAATGTCGTGAACCAAATCTGATTAAATCAATGAGCATTTGGATTTTAGACAGTGGGCCTAATTTTATTATTATTATTTTTTTTGTTTAAATAGGGACCCAAAACAAAAGCTCACTAATTAAAAAAAAAATCCTAAACCACCTCTCATCTTCTTCATTTCATCCGTCCCTACACACTTCACAGTCGTCGGTGCTGTTACCAGGGGTTTTGGTAGACCTAGCATCGAGTCTGGTGTTGTCTCCATCTCTGGGTGCATGATATTTTGCCATTTGTACAAAGCATCAATTTAGGGGAAATTTCAAGATTCAAAAGGTGGAATTGATGTAAAATCGATGGTAAAAGATGTTCAAAGATTAAAAAAAAAAAAAAAGTTTTTGAAGTGCCCAAATTTCCAATTTTTCATCAGAACGAAAACTAATCATTGGGTTCTCCATTAAACCGTCAATCTAACCCAATTTTCACAACATTAAGTGTCTTACTATCCCCATGATTTATTACGACTTAAAGAACGCTCTCTCCATCAAGATTCAAACCATTATATTTGGATATTGGAATTAAGTGATCTTGGTGATTGTTGCTGATCTTCCCTTTGTAATCTATGAGTCTCGACTTTAATTTCAATTTTACTAAACCTTACTAGCTTGATAGTTGTTCACTGACAGTTACATCAGTTGAGTATTGTCAACGTAAATCTTATTCTCGAGGTAGTCTAAGAAATTGTAGTAAAATAAATATGAAAATTATAATTTTGGACATATAGTGTTTGTTTGGGTTTTATTATAAGTAGCTAAAATTATAGTGTTATAAAAAAATAAATAGGGAATAATGAAATAGTAATTGTAAATCCTATAAAATATGTTTTTAAAATTATAATTTCATTTCAACCTTTAAATAAAGGCTTATTGCCGCAATACGCCCACCTTTTGCAATTGACAGAAAACACCCCTATATAGAATTTGAGATGCGGAAGATAATCTTTAAGGTGCGAAAAATCTTTTTTTTTTTTTTCCTTTTTTTTTGGCAAATTGAATCCAAAACTTTTATTTGTACCACACACAATTCCAAACTTTTAAACTTTATTTTTTTCTCCAATCCCACGTTCTACCCCATCCTCAAAACGTCATCTTCTTCCCGATTCCAACCCACCACACCACGAAAAGTAACAATCAAAAAACACATAAATAAATTGTTATGACTTATGATATCATCGGTCTCTTTCTTCCTCTCCGCACTTTGGTTTGATCCCCTCTTTCATCACATGACCTTTGCAATTTGGAGGGGTTGAAAATTGGGATTTTGATTTTCACTCTCTTTAACAATCATGTTATATTTCATGTTTTGAGATAAATGTAATACCCCAAACTTCACTTTACACACTTTGCCAATATGATTTGTGCATTACTTGTTATTTACATTGTCATTGCATTTGATCAATGTTCAAAATTGTATTCTTTTATTATGGTGCATTTCATCATTGAGATTTTAAGATCTCTATATGGTGTTAGTCTTTGACCCACAATCTAGGTGATGAATCTCACATTGAGTTATGGTAGAAATTTAAGTTAATCTAGATGTTGGATGTTGACTTGTTAAACAATTGTAATCTTGAAAGTATCAAAATCATCGTCGGTAAAGTTACACACTATTAATTCAGTTAATGCTGATTACTTTGGGTGCAAACTGTTGAAGTCAGTCGAGAATCGAGCGTCAATCGGGTAAGGAATCAAATGAACAGTTAAGGAATTAAATCTATAAATTATTTTAGAATCTTGCGGTAATTAAATCAGGTTTTAGACACGCTAAGATAGGCCAAAGACACTTGATTTTCTACTGCAAGGATGGGAGTAAAATCAGATTTTTACTACAAAACCACCTCATACTTGGGAACACCTCATGCTTGGTGCTACTTGTCATTTTATAGCCAATTTCTTCATTCCTAAGCATTATGCATGACTCATGCTCCTTAGACTTCATATCTATCTCCTACATAAGATATTAACTCCTTCAATTCATCCCCAATTGATTCCAAGTGAAAAAGAAAGCAAAAGAGCCAAAGAGAAGTAGAAAACAAAAAGCTAGAATTGGAAGTTCTGGGCAGTTAAGTTAGTTCACTGTTTTGAGGTTTGTCTTCATTATTTTTGAGAGTATTATAACCTCTGGAATTGCTTGAGATTATGTTGGATTGGTTGGTGAATTTAAAACTGACAAGAGGAGTAATTGATTACAAGAACTTGAATGAAATCAACATGGATAGAGATTTGATAGTACTGAATTTTAATGATTTAACCTTTGATTTTGAATAATCCCTTGGGAATAACTTGTATTTATCAATATGAATGTTTTTATATAGGAGTTAGAAATTTAATAGGTTAGAATCTGATTTGTGACAGTCTAATCCAAGTGAAACGTGAAACTCAAAACAGCCACAATGAGTGATTTTCAGGTTGTAAATCCTCTACTTGTGGTAAATTAATGACATGTTTACCTTCACATATATGATATAAGTGTGGTAAAATTTTGGAAATGAATGAATGTGATTAAGGGTGCGGAAAGATGGATGAAATTAGATAGAGCAGCAATCAAAACTTAAAAACAGAATATGTCCAGTTTGATAAATTGCATTGTTTCAACCTTTACATGTTCACTAATCATTTCTAAGGCTTAAAAATTAATTTTCATAAGCGTTAGGTCGTTAGAAACAATTAGGCGATGCTGACATTCATAATTAGACTTAGAAAATAATGGGCTTTATGAGATTGTTTTGGAGTACA
The DNA here is from genome assembly GCA_903798345.1 of Fraxinus anomala. Classification (NCBI taxonomy): domain Eukaryota; kingdom Viridiplantae; phylum Streptophyta; class Magnoliopsida; order Lamiales; family Oleaceae; genus Fraxinus; species Fraxinus anomala. The sequence continues at coordinate 20,341 of CAIGRN010170178.1, read as the reverse complement.
ATCGGAAACTTGAAGAGATAATGGTGAGTAAACTATTTTATTATCAATGTTCATAGCAAGGGGTTGTGTGTGTGTGTGTGCATGCGCACGCGCGCGCGTGCGTGTGTTAGGGTTATTTGATTGAAGATCGTGTTTAATATTAGAAGGCAATATAGATTGTCTTTCGACGTTAGGTGAAAAAGGAACTTGACCTACATCCCATAGAAAAATCACACACAAAGGAAAATATGTAAGTAAAAATCCATTTACAAGTATGATGCAAGAATATATTATTTGTGAAATATTCTCTATAGAGTATTGTTATTAAATTGTTTTGACCTTGATAAGGGGTTCAATGTATATCATACGATGGTTACGATGATTGATCATGTGACTTCGAAATATATTGATTGAGTACAACATTCACGAGCATTTGTACATGCATGCATGACATATGTCCATTATTAAAAATCTAGCATGTACGAAATGATTGGAAAAATGAATTTATATTATAAAATGTTTTACTGACCACTATTGGGGTACCGAGGCATGTGAAGTATGCTTATGTGACATGTCTTGGCATCACGGGTGAGACTTTCCACGTGATCGCAAGAATAGATAGGAGATGTGCCTTTGGTGATCATGGGATGATGTACCACTTGACTATGTGTGTGTGACATTATGATTATTAACGCCGCGGGTATGATACTTCTTGGGTGATCATAGAGACAGTTAGAGAATGTACTTCTAGTGGTCACAAGAGGAAGATCCACTAGACTGTGTCAATATCATATTGGCCATTTGATTATTGATTTTTATATTGCATAGAGCCCTCCGGTGCATAGTAGGTGTGTCAAAGGTAAATGAAAGGAAAAGATTTCAAATGAAATTATTTCAAACTGAATTTGACAAATGTTTGAATATGATGCATTTTAGCATGATGTTTTTTAAAGATATGACATTGTGTCATATACTTATATTATTCATGCTCAGTGTAATATACTTATATTACTCATGCTCATGACATGCGTGATTTTTACTTATTGAGTATTACTCATGCTCATGACATGCGTGATTTTTACTTATTGAGTATTAGTTTATGTAATTCTCGTATTGTAGGTGAGTATTCAACTTCATAGAAGATGGGATTCCAAAGTTTGATTACATGGATGACAACCTGTTGGTTATGTTGTGGGCTATTGTTTTTGCCTTACAATTTGTTGTATTATATTTTTGGGGATCATATATTGTATATGTACAACTTTTGAAATAGTGTAAGATACTTTTGTAACCTCAACATAAATATGTTGAAATTTGGTTATATAGTATTTTGTTTTAATATACTATATGAACATCAAAGGTGATCATGCGAGGATATATATGAACCTTATCATGAAGATGCTTATTTCATTAGGTCGAATTGTCAAATTTTATTTCTATACACGTGAGTGTATAGTTATCTATGTAACTAGGGTGTGACATAAAAATTGTTGATTCACCCCTCTCTTCTTCAGTGTTGCATCTCTGAAATTGTAAATGAGGTCACATTCTAAATTACACATGAATAACAGTTCAAATTATACTGGTTAGAGCTGGGCATTTAATCTGTACCTTTTATTTCCGTCGCCAAATGGAAGAATCTCAGATACACTAGCTGCTCTCTGAAGCTGCACAAGCACCATATATGGTGATGAAGCTTAGAAATAAAAATGAATCAAAATTCCTATTTGGAACCAAAAACTATGATGGAAGTGAGACCAAATTGAGAGCCGGGAAGAGGAATATGCCCAATGGACAAACTACGAAATTTATATTCTGAGAAATTTTGAGTACCGAATTTTCATTTTTCTTTACCGAATCCATGAGCACATTGAAAAACGGGGACTTTTGCAAAATCTACAAATTTATGTTTTAATTAATATAGTTTGGTTTTTGTAGGACTTTGTACTCATTAATTTAACCGGATCAAGAACTAACCCAAATACTCATATAATTTGCCTCAAATCTAACCATAAAAATCTGAAAATTATAAGATTTCAAGGTCCCAAAATTTTCTTGTGAAACCACCACTAAAAAAATGAAGCAATTCACATTTCTTGATAAATTACAGGAGACTGCTGGGAATGATTTATGTATTTTTTGATTGTTACTTTTTGTGTTGGGTGGGGTGAGATGGGATGGGATGGCGAAGAAGATGAAGCCCCCCGTATGACCTTCATTTTTCTATCTTTTTTTTTTTTTTTTAGTCAATCATGCATTTTCGAATAAAATAATATTACATATTAACATAAAAGAATTTCATTTTTTTAACCATACTTTCATTAAAAATTTAATATTTCTCTCATTATAATTTGAATAATGTGGGCCAAACAAGCGCGAAATTTTTATGGTGTGGTGGAATGGAAGGTAGGGTTGGGGAATAAAATAAGTTTTAAATGTTTGAGATTGTGGATAATTACGATAGTACATATAAAAGTTTTTGGCGTAATTTGTAAAAAAAAATAAAAAGTTTTGTATTTCACTTGCAATTTTTTCTTTTTTTTATTTTTGACATTTTTTACTATTTTAACGCCTAACTTAACAGAATTGGATGGTAGGAGGTGGATCGCAAATCAATGATGATAATGGGGTTTTCCGCACTTCAAAGGCTGTGTTTTGCACCTCAAATTTCATATAGAGATTTTTCACCAATTTCAAAAGATGGGAGTATTTCGCAATGGAATAATGCTATTGGTTAATTACGGAGTTATTTAATGATTTACAGAAATGAGGTGCTAAAAGGAAACAGGTAATTTTTTTCAATTTAATTGAAGAAATTCTGAACCAATCATATTTTGTCATATCATGTGCGTAAATCATTATGTACATATAGAGCAATCGTTCATAATAGTTCTAAAAGTTGGGGGTATTTAGCCAATAAGCCAAATATAAACATTTTTGTTATGGTTATATCAAGTTTGACATTGTTATGAGGTGGTAGCTTTTTATATATTGATTTTAACAATATTTTAAACAATCAATCACACAAGTTTTGACATATCTTGAAATGTCAAATTTAATACACACAAAAAGTATACGGGTAGTTTAATTAAATTATAAATTACAAAGGGATTAACGTGAGTTTTAATCAATGGTCATTGAATTTTGCCATAGACTAGTAACTTGCTTATTGAAATTCAAATGATTATTAAATTTTGCCATATGTTACTACTTGCTCATCGAAATTTAAAATATTACTCGTTACTCATCAAAATTTGAATAAAATTATCCATTAGTCAATTATATCACTTTCATAATTGTTACTTATAGCAAAATTTAGTGAACAAACAATAATATATAGAAAAGTTCAATGAGCAGTGAGAAATTTTTTAAATATCAGTGAGCAAGTAACCACGTTAACAAAGTTTAGCAGAATAGCATTGATTAAATTAACTGGATTAACGTACACAAAGAAAATAACAAAATACCAAATCAAATTTTGGTGGGCCCAGATCCCCAACTTCCCCATCCACAAGATCTGGACCTATAACAATCAGAAAATTTAGACCTTTTTCTTCAATTTAGACAGAAAATTTTGGATTCCATTGAAGTCTCTCTCGTAAGCTTCTGATATTCCGCCTTTGTTTAATGTTTCTATTCAGATTTCGGAGTTATATATACAAAAATTCATTTGTAAATCGGCCAGGATTGTTTAAATTTTACTATTTTTGAAATAATTTTGTGGTTGTTGAATTTCTAGTGTTGCTGTAAGAAAAAAAAAATGGCGACAGATCCGAAGGTTCACGCATTTGAGGATGTTGCGAAGCACAACCAAACCAAAGATTGCTGGCTAATCATTAGTGGGAAGGTCAGATAATTTTTTTTCTTGTTTTTGAGTTCGTTACTATGTACTTTGCTAAAATAATTTCATTTATTTCTGTTTTGAATTTGTTAGATCACATTATTCTGTTCTTTAATTAAACTCGACTGCGGGTAAGCGTAGTTATACGTGATCTTTCCAATGGTGCGGAGTTATGGATGTTGGAATCAAAAAATTTCTTGATGATTATGGATTAAGAATTACGAGTGGCATATTATTATATTATGGGAGTTTTTCCTATTTCTGAATTTTCAATATTGAAATTATGGTTTTTGTTGAGCAAGTATGCTCCAAGACCTTCGATTTGGTGGAACCAGGGCTCATTTTCAACCAACCAATATCGAACCACAATCAATCAAAGGCTCAAACCCATAACTTTGTGATTCACTTTGTTGCTTCTTTCGCACCTACAAGGACTTGGTTATGGTGATGGATTTGCAGACACAAAGGAAAGAAAACAATGGAGGAATAAGGTTAATCTCAAAAGCACAAAGAAAGAGACGGCAACCACTGTTTTCTAGCAAATACACACACGGTTACAGTTACCAAAAGGAGGCTTAAATAGAAATAGGTTATAAACCAAGTTGGGCCATGAACCCTCCAATAAATGAATTTGGCCCATGGGCAATCTTAATTATTAAGCTACTTTCAATGGCCCAAGTTATTTTCGGGTCAAGCCAATAAATTGATGTATTGATAATAATTTCACTCATCATCTAAGGCCTGTGAAATTTAATTTAAACTGTTGAACATCATTGCCTGATATTTATTGGGTATCAAAATCCTACGAATCTCCAACTTGATACCCAATGAACTTGCAAACAAAGAATACAAAGTTTATACTTGCCTAATAAAGTTAACCAAATCAAATTGGATATCACAAACCTTACCTATGTCTCATACTTGAAACAAATATCATACATGCTCAATGTACTCACAAAGGGCTAAGGTCAAGAACCTAAGTAGAAACAGATATTCACAGTAATCAATCAAGAATATATAATAGCACACGTCACAGGATAATACATCGATCTTTTCAACATGTTCAACATACGAAGAGCATTAAATTAATGCCAAGTTAATCTTGTATGGCCAACATATACAATCAATATATAAATGATCCCATGAAAAGATCTCACTACAATTATCCTACCCTATTCCGTGTAGCTTGTATCTTGCGAACACATATCTTCTCTCATTATCAACCATACTCATTAGATTGGTCACTCCTCATGCCTAATTGGTATACCACAATAAATTTCAAGTCTATGAGATGTTCATTTATCACTACCTTGCCTCTCCCAACTTAAATGGATAATGGGTCTCCAGCTAATCGAGGTGATAGGAGTATTACTCTCACTCCACCCCATTAGGATTCTAATCGATAGAGGATGCAAACATTTAATCACTATCACCTCTCGTGATCCAAATGTCACTCTCCACATCTCCGTACATATCACCAATACACTTTCGGGCATCTATACTCTATATTACCAATGGACACACTTACTGCTAATGCATCTCAACTACTAGCATACAAACACATTACACAAAGTAATAAGATCACTCTCAAATTCATGTAAAAACCCATATCAACCATACTAAAATTTAATATAAAACAATGCAGCGAATCAAACAATCATTCTTACAAATGAGATTTCACATAGATGCAAATGCAGTAATCATGTTTCTTATCAATAAACCTCACTTGGATCATAACTAGACCCAATAGTAACATTTGCCTCACCTCTCACCTTATCTTTCTGCTTATCCTTCTTCATAGGACAATTACTTATAAAATATCCAAACTTACTACAATTAGAACAGAGCTTATCACTTGTACTTTACTTAGACTTGTCCCAATTTTTGCCCTTCTTTTTACCCCCCCACATCATCACTAAGTCACTACTGTTTTGATTTCTCACGACTGTTTTGCTTAAAGTATATTATACTCCTCATCATGTGTACCTCACCACTCTTCTTATCCTATTTTTTAGCTCTAGTCTTCATCTTTTTACTCCTAAGAGAATCAATAATTATTTCTGGTGTTAAAGTGTCCATACCATATTTAATTGTATTCTTAATCTTCTCATACGTGTCAAACATGAAATTAAACAAAATAATGACCTTATAGGTTTCGAACACAATTTCATCACAATTAACAATGTCATGTACAAATTTGTTAAACACATCCAAATTATTATCAAGATCATTTGAATGATTCATTTTAAAACTGAAAAATCTTTCAAGTAAAGTTTGTTAGGAGTAGATTTAAGCAAATATAAATACTTCAACTTTTTTCAAAGTTCTTTCGTGATTTTAAGTTTATCAACTTTTCTCAAAACATCTGACAGTTGTAAAATAATTGAAGTGTAATCAAGTTCATTAGGTTCTTTTTGTTATTTTGACAAGTCAGCAGAAAAATTGCCATTTATGGCTTTTGAAATATTTTGTTGAACCAATATCCTCAGCTATTTTTTGTTGCCAAATTGGAAAGTTTCTTTTCCATTGAAAATTTGCAAATCAAAATGTGTGGACATTTTTGGATACAGATTAACCAAAAAAACACAAATACACAATTAGAACATACAAAGTAGTAGTTGCCAAATTGGAAAGTTTCTTTTCCATTGAAAATTTTGCAAATCAAAATGTGTGGACATTTTTGGATACTGATTAACCAAAAAAACACATATACAATCAGAACATATAAAGTAGTCCTATGGTCACAATATACACTATTTTAAATTATCAGGTTTTGTGATATTCGCGATCTCAGATCAAGGAAATGATCTAATGGATAAAGTCCAAATGTTTTAACGAAATAATCAATACAACACAGAGGTATGTCAACAAAAGTATTTCTCACACAATATACGTCTCACACAGTGACTTAGGCAATTATATTATAGAATCAATGAGCAACTTTTACCAATTAAATTCAAAAATTCAAAGAGGGAAAATAATTTCTAAATTCTAGCACAAGTAATGGTTCCCCAAATAGTAATCCTAATTGCTAACCCACGTGATGGACTGCTAGCTAGTACATGAATTTAAAAGGGATAAGCCAATTTATCGAGTGGACCAAATTTGGGGGTCTGTAATTAAGGAGATGTGAATTTGCTGCTTTAGGGTCACTGCTATTCATCCTAAAGTTTCAACAAATGTAGCAACACTATTTGCCGAAGATCAGAACCGAATGTCCAAGGGCAAAATCATTGAGATTCACAGTATAACTTGAAACAGAAAATTAACAACACCAAATGTCAGAACTATAAGGAATGAACTGCCCAGAAGCTGCCGGATGTGCCCATACAAGCGGCCACCGTCTTTGCGCGCGGTCTCTACGCGTCGTCGCACCGATAGAAGCGCCTCCACCTGCTGAGCACCACTGTGGTCTTAGTTTGTCCAACTGACCTTTGGATTGTCCAAAAAACTTGGTTGTAGGTTCAGTCAAATGGGTTCCAAGCTTTCTGTCAATTTTTCAGATCTGTGTCTGGCTGGATTTAGTACACCTTGAAGCTCTGATACCAATTGTTGCAGGAGTATGCTCCAAGATCTTAGATTTAGTGGAACCCGATCTTAGTTTCAACCAACCAATATCAAACCACAATTAATCAAAGGCTCAAACCCATAACTTTGTGATTCACTTTGTTGCTTCTTTCGCACCTACAAGGACTTGGTTATGGTGATGGATTTGCATCCACAAAGGAAAGAAAACAATGGAGGAATAAAGTTAATCTCAAGAGCACAAAGAGACGGCAACCGCTGTTTTCAAGCAAATACACGCACGGTTACATTAACCAAAAGGAGGCTTAAGTAGAGATGGATTATAAACCAAGTTGGGCCAAGATGAAGGGGGTAAATGGGCCAAGACTATAAGAGCCCTCCAATAAGTGAATTTTGCCCATGAGCAATCTTAATTAATAAGCTGCTTTTAATAGCACAAGTTATTTTCAAGTCAAGCCAATAAATTGATTTGTTGATAATAATTTCACTCATCAGCCGATGCCTATGAAATTTAAATCAAACCATTTAAAATCATTTTCCGGGACTTATTGAGTATCAAACCCAACAGTTTTTTTGTGGTATTCTAGACTGTTCCAATGGATAATCTGTTTCTACACTTGATAAATTGTGATCTCACAATTTTGGTGCTATGTAGCTGATATCTCAATCTTAGGGCTATGATTTAATTAACCCCACTAATTTGCAATTAAATTTGAATTTAGTATATTTTATGTATAGTAAGGCAAATTTTATAATTATATTTACTGAAATTGAGTACAGGGCCTAGTTAAATTGCAGTTAATGTCACTCTTTATAATTGTGATTTCCTTTTAGTTCTTTTCTATATCTTAACAACTATTTATAGGTTGCTGAGATATCTGAAAGTAAACAGAGTAATGAAAATACACGTAGGATGTGCACAAGATTTTTCCACTTAAAATTGTTGAAAGAAGAAAGAACAAAAGATTTTACATTTAAATTTTCATTGTATGTATTAAGGTAAATGACTTGGAAATTCCTCGAGAATTTTCTGTTGCTGATTTACAATAAATAAATGTGGGGTGTGAAAATTTGTTAGCATCCATTGATGAAATAGTTAAGAGAATGGTCCCTCGTAGAAATTGTGACTTAGCATGCAATGAAAACTTCCAGAGAACTTTATTGACAATTGTTTCCTTCATTAAGGCCAATTTCTGCTTCCTGCATGAAGCCCAACATGCACATACATATTGAAAAGCAACTCTGATGTTCTGGTATTTGTTGAAAATGATTTAATTCTAACATGCATCTTCAGACCATAAGGTCTTATGCTACCTTTTCATCAACCAACCTTTGAATTGTAGCATTTGCTAGCTGAGAGACTAGTCAAATGTGTAGGAGGAGCAGTTGCTTTTGGCAAAAGTCTCTGTGAATAGACAATAGTGAAGTTTGCTATAATTTTTGAGTAATTGATTTTCCTTCTACACCCAAGAAAATTGATGGTTGGTGGGATTTGACATTGGAAAAATATGCAAATCCAACAATCTAGATTCCAAATTAAACCATAAAACTGGTGAGAGGAGTTTATCCTCGGGTTCTCCTAAGTTATCTTCGGATAACATACAGTTAGTGACCCAATTTAAACTCTGCACATTGTTTCATCAGGTATATGATGTGACCCCATTCATGGATGATCATCCTGGAGGTGATGAAGTTTTGCTCTCAGCAACTGGTAACGCTGTTATGATCTTAACATTTGCCACTTTGACCTACAATTATGATCTCACTTATAATAAGCAAAATTTCTTTCTGAATTTTATCTGCGATTCATAGGAAAAGATGCAACCAATGACTTTGAGGATGTCGGCCACAGTGATTCTGCTAGAGAGATGATGGACAAATATTACATTGGGGAGATAGACATGTCAACAGTTCCCCTGAAACGCAGTTACGTTCCACCACAACAAGCCCAATATAATCCAGACAAGACTCCTGAGTTTGTGATCAAGATTTTGCAGTTTCTTGTACCTCTCTTGATCTTAGGGTTGGCCTTTGCTGTCCGACACTATACAAAGGAGAAATGATCAAATAGAACTCAAATCTAGATCTTATCACTGAATGAACAAGATATCCAATTTCAGTCTAAATTTTATAGGATTTAATAGTGATCTTCATTGTTGTCCATTTTAGGCCTCTGATGCCATTTGGGAATAGACAGCTTCCTTTTATGGGAGTGGTTTATGCTTAGCCAACACTGATTTGAGTTATTCCCCATCTCATTACCTTTACTATGAATTTGAGCACTGATACAAGCACGTTGCACGATCAACTTCCTTTTTTTTGGCTTGGTTTCTCTTTCTGTTCCTTCAATTTATTTATTTATTTTTTGTAAAAGATATGATTGGATTTTTTTTCTTTTTATAATGTACCACCATTTCAATTGAGTAACTCTATTCATCTAGACTGTTAATGATCATCAGTTTATGTGGCATTGACTCTATTATCATGTACACTGGTGATTATGAGATGAATAGTACCATTTTTCCAAGGATTTTGTTATTTGTACATAAAAAAAATGTATATAATGAATTACATAATATGATTCAGAGGGAAAATATTTGATGAAAAAGTTAATTGTATTTTAAATTAACAAATGATAGAGTATTATATGGCATTATGTAAGTCATTATATACATTTTGATGTAGTAACATCTTTTTTTCCAAATCATATGACTCAAAATGTCCTAAGCTTGAAGGAAAAAGGTACACATTGGATGAAGCAAATTTTCCAAATTGTATTTTTGCTAAATATAAGATTATATAATACGTTATCTATGCAATAAAAGAATTGAAGGATAATTATGAAATTGATTTCATATTCTCATAATGAATTTGAAATTCTTGGAGGTGGGGGGGTATTTTAGGGGGTGTATTCAATTTGGGTTTGAGATTTTTTTTTTTTTTTTTTTTAAGTAAATGATTTTTATATAGTTTAATTAACTTTTATTGATTTTTATATATAGATTTTATCAGAATAAGTGAGTTTTATAGACTTTCATAAAATTCAAACTTTATTTGCACAATCTTTTGAATAACTATTTGCGGGACCAAAAAATTCACAACATACTACATAAATTAAGCCCCTATTTGGTAGAAATTAAAATAAAATTTTAGCAGAAATTGATGGAATGTATGATTTAAAAGTTTTGAGTCCTAAAAAATATGTCGTTAAAATTAATTATGGATATTGACTTAGATTTTAATTAGATTTTTTAACGGTACCAAGCATGGGCTAAATTTTTCATATCAATAAATGTATTTTTAAAATAATATAAAAAAATACAAGTCACCCAAATTAGAAAAATCAAAATACAAAAAATTACAACATTTCAATATTCTTTAGTAAAAAAAAATCTAATGTTCTATATTATTAATATGTTCAAACCGTTATTAAATTAAAAAACCAATATATAACAAATTAATAAAAAACTATTTTTTAATAAAAATTTCATTAAAAATGATTTTTTATATAGAATAATTGGAATAAACTATGAAACAAAAGGAAAAAGTTTAAAAAAAATTATAAGAACTTTTATTTACAAATTGTTTTTTTCAGAAAAATGAGAAATGAAAAAAAGAGTGGAAAAAAAAAAGAATGAGAATATTAAAAATAGAATGAAATTAATAACAGATCGAAGATAGAAAAATATTGATTTTTTGTATCATGGCTCTAGGGTTCGTAAAATTAGAGAAGAAAAAGAAATATTGAAGAAACAGAGAAATATTACATATGGAAAGAAATTTTTTGTGAAAGTTTCAAAATCTTTGAGGTGAATGAGATACTTTTTATGAGATTTTGAATTTTAACTTTCTACTAAAAAATTAGTATGTGAATGATTTTATAAAATTTATTAAAAGTCATTGGTATTATGAATACTTGTGAGGTTTTAATACTTCTAAAAAGTCTTGATTTAATACTCCGTGACTTTTAAGGACTCTTAAAAAGATTATATTAAATACAACCATGACATTTTATGAAGTCTTAAAAGTATTGATTGTATACGCCTAGACTTTTAAAAGAGGAAATCACATTCATCATTGTTTTCTATCTTTCCATTTCAAAAATCAAAATTTAAGTTTTCTTTTCAAAAATTATATACTACATCGCACCCTCACACCTAGCATTTTAAAAACCATAATGCGAGACGATGCGTGAATGTCAAGCTTCGGTCGATACGCACCTAGACAAGGATTAGGCGTGAAAAGGCGTAAAAAATGTTTTCTTATTTTAATATTATTTTTGTTCTAAATATAGTAGTATTCATAAATAAGTTTTATATCCCTACAGCCGTAGTCATTATAATTGTTGTATTTCTTGTAGCCTTAATTCTTCCCTATAAATATAGGGCTTGTAAAATTATTTACTCTAAACGTTATCTTTTTATTATAAAACAATACTCTAAATTGAGATCTCGTAAAAGCTCAATAGTATAAAGATTGATACTCCTTGTTGTAAGTCACTGTATGAGTCATATTGAGATTCCGTAATGTTAAATAGTGTGGATCACATTGAGACCCCGTGAAACTCAATATTGCATAAGAATCGGTGCTTCTTTTTTGTAAGTCATCGAAAGCATTGTAAAGGGTTTCATTGCACCTTAAGTCAATTAATATAGTGAAAATATCTTGCTCGTACCGGAGAACTTGGTAACAGAAGAAGTATATTATTTTTGATCAAACCTCCATAATTATATTATTTGCATCTTCTCTCCATTTTACTTATATCTTTCATATTTATACTTATTATTTGAATTAATCTATTTAGTCTTTACTTGCTTGAATTCAAATTAATTTTTTGAAAAAGTTTTAAAAACCAATTCTCCCCTTCTTGATTAGATATTTTTGGGCTTTCAATTTTACTTGCTCTAGAAGAGCATAATTAAAAATTATGTTTTTACTCTTAAAGATTAAATTCTTATAAAATTTATTGTTTTAAATAATAATATGTTATTGCTCCTGAAAAGCATGACATTACAATTCCAATATTCCAGAAAAAACATTGATATATTACTCTTGAAGAAGAGATAATAAAATACAACGTGCTCTCGAAGTAATACATGTTTCGAAGAATATATCATGTGTAATTTATAATATTTAATCATATTTTTTGAAATTAAATAATTAAACCGTATCTTATATTGAATCAGAAGTTCAATTTGTTTGGCATGATCAGTTGGACCATCACTGGATCAATAATGATATAAAATTAAAAATTCAACGAAATCAGAAGATTCTTCAATCAAATGAATTTCTAAATGTTATTTGTTCTCTTTATCGAAAATTGATCATTAAACATTACTAGCTAAAATATGGACTGAATTCTTTATATCTCTAAAATTAATCAAAGTGTTAAATGGGGTCTATCATCCTCCAAGTTGACTAACTAGATATTATTTGTATCTAATAAATTTGATACATATAATACATGATTGCAAGGTGTCTGCAACTTGAAATTTGAGAAATTGCTATTCAAATTTTAAATTATGAGCATAATTTTCAAATTATATAATCAAGAGCATGACATAACGTTTCCAATATTCCAGAAGAATATTGATGTATTGCTCTTAAAGAAGCGATAATAAAATATAACGTATTCTTGAAGTAGCACATGTTTTGAAGGATATATCATGTATAATTTATAAATTTTTGTTTATCCGTGAAGGAAAGCATACGACTTATGTCATGTGGACATTGACTATTATATGATTATAAAATATTTAATCATATTCTTTGATATTAAATAATTGAATTATATCTTATATTGAACCAGAATTTCAATTTATTTGGCATAACCAATTGGACATCACTGGGTCAAAAATGATGCGAAATTAAAATTTTAAATGAACATTCAACGAAAAACTAGAATATTTTTCAATCCAATGAATTCCTATATTATTTGTTCTCTTTATCAAAAATTGATCATTAAACATCACTAGCTAAATTATGGACTGAATTCCCTATATCTTGGAAATTATTCAGGATGATAAATGGGGCCCATCATCATTCATGTTGACTAACTAGATATGATTTGTATCTAATAAATTTGATACACTTGAAGTTTGTGAAATTATTGCTCAAGTTTTAAATTATGAACGTAAGTTTCAGATTATACAATCAAGACGATGTGTCTTGTTAATACCAGTGAGCCTAAATCTCGACACTTTAATAAATGTTAGTTGGAATGTCGATAAATGGTTTAACATTATTGTTTGTTAAACGATTCTAATTAATNTAGTGAGCCTAAATCTCGACACTTTAATAAATGTTAGTTGGAATGTTGATAAATGGTTTAACATTATTGTTTGTTACACGATTCTAATTAATTTAATTGAGAACAATATACTTTCCATTTCTAATTAGGAAATACTATTACGCATCATGCCAACATCATAGTTTTCTATGTTATAATTGTCCTATGGTCAGAGCCCAAATATCATAGTTTTCTATGTTATAATTGTCATATGGTCAAAGCCAAAATTTTCCATCTAATTATTTTTTATAGTATAGTATATGTAAAATTAATACACCATAATGCAATGAGATAGTAAGTAAAGAATGCTGATAATAAATGAGTAGTTTAAACTCTTATAAAATATCTCAACCTCTAACGGGTGATATTTTATAACACAGTTTGTTGATTTTCAGTTTGATTGGAGAATTCTTTCAACATTAGGGAGAGGAATTAAGAATATGAAAATAATGTACAAATTCGTCATTATCTAAATCTTCGCAAATGTGGACGAAACCACGAGTCCATATCATGTTATCTTGACGAATCATGAAAATTGAAATACATTATAGTCAACTCATCTAACATGACTATTAATATTATCCCTGAAGGATTTAATATACCTAAAGCATAATTCAAGTAATATTATTATGAGGGGAGTGAATAAGCGTTGTACTCTTTTTCCCTTGAACAATGTTTTGTCCTATTGTGTTTTCCTGACAAGGTTTTTAATGTGATAACTTTTGTGACGTATTCAAAAGAATAATATACATTTTTTTCCTTCATTAGGATTTTTCCACATGATTTTTTCTAATAACATTTAAACGAGGCATATTCTTTGTGTAATAAATATCCACAACATATAAGACATTTTTCCTTCAAAATAACACTCTGATATCATGTTACTGTAGTCATCAAAGGTTGATAAAATATCTCATATGAAGACAGTGTTAATTAAAGACTGTACAAGACAGCATGAGACATACTTCACCAAAATTGCAATATTGAAGATATTAACGTATAAGGCAAAAATGAATTAATACAAGAATTGAAATCAGGGAGAATAGATGTACTCTTTTTCCTTCGATCAAGTTTTGTCCTATTGAATCTTTTTGAAAAGTTTTTCATGAGACAGTATTTTACTACTACAAATTATTTGTACTCTTTTTCATTTGTAGGTATTTTTATCCCATCGATTTTTTTGCCAAACAAGTTTTCAGTGAGATAGTTATTGTGTAAATAGTCATTCAATGGGAATTGTTATAAATATAATAGTATTTATGAATGACATTCATATCCTTGTAGCTTTAGTCATTATAATTGTTGTATCCCTTGTAGCCCTAATTTTTTCATATAAATATGGGGCTTTGGTTCTTAATAAAACACATAATTTTATTGGTTTTTCTCTTTTGTTCTCTCTTTTTCTCTCTAGTTTATAACAATTTTAAAATTCTAATCAATTAAAATTATTTAATAATACATACAAATTAGAGTACCAAATATAGTTTTAAAAGCTTAACAAAATAAATATGTTTTCAAACAATAAACAAGATACATTATAATAGTGCTAATTGAAATATTGGAGATTTTTTAATTTTTATTAATTAGTAAAATATAGAAAAATAATTAATTAAATTAATAAATTATAAATAACTATTTATATTATTTATATAATAGTACAATACACTGCAGTCAAACCAAAGGAATTCTTTTCTGACATTGAAAGTTTACAACAAAATCATTAGAGATACCCTCTATAAATTAGTGGACCAATAAGTGTGTAACAACTTTTTGGGCCTTTCAATCTATTAGCCTAAAAGTTGAAAATTTTATAATTATCAATTTTAGGGCCTTTAAATCCTTTGATCTACAAGTCAAAAACTTTATGTAATGTAAAAAATAAAATAAAATAAATGCCAGGTTAGCCTAGGCACACCTTAAAGTGGTCAACGTTTCCGTTGACAACTAAATTAGTACATAGGTCCTAGGCATGGCTTATTGCCATGCCTCACGCCTTGGCGGTACCTAGGCAATGCGGGCGCCATCAAGGTGTGCCATTTAGAACATTGCTCACACCACACCACCTTATCACTTAATTCATTTCTTCCTTGATCCACACGTACTTTTGTCCACTGTCCATTTTAGGCTTCGCCTATTGTTGCAGAGTTTGTGAGGCCCTTGCAGTCTATGGAATAGTGTTGTACACATATTGATCCCGGTACACCTTTGATAGCATCCTTTGAACTGAGTAATAAACCCATTGAAGTTTCTTTAAAAAAAATAGGATTTAGAAGGTATTGTTGCATCTTCTTTCTCTATTCTATTTGTCGTCGCTAATTGGCTTAACATGATGGCGATTTATTTTAATCTGGCTTTTTTAGTTGAAGATGTTGTGGTGATAGTTTGTTGACTATGGAAGTGATGGTTGTGGATTTGAGATTGCAGGTGTTGGTGGTGACGATCGATTTGGGTAGTGTTAATGTTGGTTGGAGTGGGATGGATGGGATGGGTAAGGTGAGGTGAAGAATGTTTGTGACTAGTAATTAGGTAATTTGTGATCGATAAATAATTTGTAACTTATTAAAATGTGTAATTTGTGACTAAATATGTAATTGACACCCAAATTGTATTTTTGCGACTATGACTTTGTGTGATTTGTGACTAGTATGTGATTGTGACATAAAATGTGAACCTATAGTAATCGCAAACTATTTGATTAAATATAGGTTACAAATTTTATCAGATGTCACAAATTGTGATATATATATACCCTCTTTTGAAAACTCCAAATTCTTTAAAAGTCTAGAGTGCATACACCCCTTTAATGTAAACTTTTATGGACATAAAAAGTATATTTAATATGGGCTAAATATATTAACACTGCATTTTTTTTATTTTTTATTTTTTGTAGGTACTCCACATTTTGGTACATGAAAGGTCCATAACCTATTTTTAGCGTTTATGACTGACCGATTGAGTAATTTTAGTAACGATTTTTAAAATAGTTCAACACATAATTGAAAGTTTATTATCCACAAATTATGAAAGTCTTTTTGAAGAATAAAATTATGCATATACCCCTTAGTGAAATTTTCAATTTATAACTTTTTGTATGAAATTTTTTAATCACAAGTGATATTTTACTTACATGTAAAAAATTACGTATAAGTATTTTTACCATTATAAGTTAATTTTGTACTTTTAAATAATTTGGACACCTAAGAAAATTATTTACCTATAACTAATTTTTTATATTTAGTAAGTGAAAATTTGTCTTATTAGTATTATTTTTACTTTATAAATAATTTTTTACACAATAGTGATTTTTTATCTTAAGTAATATTTTTAATTATAAATTATTTTTTGCATATAAATAATTATTTTAGTTAATGTATTTTGTCGACTTAATAAACTGACGTGGCCAATTTTGGTCAAATTAATTTGTAATTTTAGTGAGGTAGAAAGAATACAAAAGTAGCAAGTGCTCAGGTCATGGTCCATGGAGGAGACCAATTGCCTTAATTTATAACACAATTTAGGCAAGTAGGCCGCCTCAATCACATCATCTACAGTAACTTCGTGATGTCATCTACAACACTTTCCTTAATAATCGTGCTATTACATTCAGTTTGGATGATTTTAAGTGGATGAAGAAGTCGGCCTCCCAGGTCATCATGATTATTTAGATAATTTATAGTTATTCTCATCATTGCCGAGTTTTTGATTGACTGACTATGAGGTGCTTCCATCATTCTTGCCGTACGTCCATTTGATATAGGTTCGGGAAGAGGTGATGATGTCAAATATTCAAATCAGTAATGATGATGTTTCTTCAATTACGATAGAACTTACCGAGCTGAGGCATTTTAGGATTCAAGCTTTTTGGGAATAGTAATTGCTGACTTTAGTTTAAGAGTCCTACTTAATAGAATATTTGTTACCAAACCTTGTTTAAGGAATCCATGTCAACAATTTGTCCTCAAAAGGTCTACAATCCTAACCTTTGCTCCAAACAAAGTCATTGGCCGACGATTTGGGGCATTGATTTGGAGGCCATGTCGTGGAGGATATTAATTGGTGGTTACTTAATGAGGAATTTATTCTTTTTGGGAGTTTCATCTTTTGATATTACACACCACTAAGAAGCATTGATCTGGAAGAGGTGCCTTTTTGCCTTTCACAACTGTTGAAAGAGGTCTCTTCATCTTCTTTTTTTTTCTATAACTAGTAAGACGCACGTGCAATAACGTGACATAGTTTAATTGAGTATGCAATAGCGTAGATATAGAAAAAAATTATTTGTTTTAGTACTAAATATTTTTGAATTATGTATGCCATTGATTATTGATAGCAAGTGATATAAAAGTTCGCCATACAATTTCTCCATTTAAATGATTGTTCATTCTCCCTCCTTTCTCCCTCATATATATATATATATATATATATATGAGCCTACTCGTATACTTTTACCAACTTTGCCATCAAAAGCTTCAGACTCTTGTGTTTTTTTTTTATCAAAAAAGAACAAAGAGGTATTGTTTACAGTATTTTTTCACCCAAAAAAAATACAAAAGAATCTAGCTATCAGTAAAATAATGAAAGATTGTCATTATGTCTAAGAAAAGGTCTCGTATTATTCGTCCAAAATAAAGGGCCGATGGCGTCCGTTAAACAAAAATAAGCTAGAAACATGTACTATTTATTAAAAGAAGAATTAGTATTAGAAGTCCCAAAAAAAAAAATTTTATGTTCGCCAAAAAAAAGAGTTAATTGTTTGTCTCAAATAAAAAGTCCATAGTATTTGTCCAAAGCCCAATCATCTTAGTGCACAGTGCCACCTAAACACCAGTGGCCAGCATCATCAGCCTAAAAATACCACCAACAGCCCTACACCAATCAACATCCCAGTCAGAACCAGAAATCCAAACTCGTCAGCCCAAGCTCTCTAGGTCTAGTATCCCAACCCAGTAACAAAACCCACGGCCTATAAACTGCCCACACCAGACAAGTCATTGGAATTGTTGTCTCTAAGCCTTTAACCATCCAACTACACCCAGCTTAATCATCACAGTCAAGAAATTCACTGAATCAAAATAATCTAAATCTAAATGTCAAATACAGCCAAGTGCCAGCCCAACCAAAAAACAAAGATGCACTCTCAGACACGCACAATACTTCCAGATTCATTGAACCACATGTGAGAATGGGATTACTCGGCACCATCAGTCAACACTACCCAAATCATAGGACTTATAAACAGCTGATGTGTAACCTCCAGACATCACCCAACATCAATATTTCAATATGCAACTGTTACAGTTCAAAGATATTGGACACCGCAACAAAGTATCCACAGCTACCAAATTCCAGATTAGGAAGGTCCTTAGATTCTGTGACAATTTTTTTTTTCTTTTTCATAGAAACATCAAACATGAGACACCATAACAATACAGTCCTCAAGAGATTCATCCTATGCAAGAAAGATCGGCATAATGAATTTGAAAGTCAATCCCATTTCTAAATGACATTTGCAGTTATCACAAGTCATGCAGCTGTATTGAATTCCTACATCAACTACTTCATAACTAAGAGACAACAAAGTTACTTCCTATCTTAAACTATTCTAAAACAACTCTGAGACATTGCAAAAACTGAATTCACTGTTTCAACAAGGCAAGTTCTAAGGAGGAATCATAGTTAATCTCTTAACAAATGGGCATGGATGTTTTATATAATAAAGACAACCTTATCAAGAACTAAAACAGAAATAGCATGCTCACCTTTGACATTGAGGTCAATATATCAGCTAAAAAGAAGTTAGGAAATGTTATTGTCTATATTCAGAAACAAATATATGAGAAACAATATGACCACACCCAAACAGTAACTAACAATTTTAATCATCTTCATTGCAATTAAATACATCATCTCAATCTAGGGAATAAGAATTAAACTACTGAAATCTTCACATAACACGAAATCAACCTATCATAGGCAATTTAGTTAAAAAGGAAAGAAAGATGTGCTTTACGTCGTTCAACATATATGCTATTACCTTTATGGTTATTTGCAAGACATTAAGACAAGAATTTTTTTGAAGTTTAGTATAAAATAGTAGGTTCAGAGAATAGAGATAGTCCGAAAAAATTTGCAAAATTCTTATATGAGAAAAATTTCAAGTTTTTCTTCTCTTACAACCACCCAAAAAAAGGGAATTTTTTTTTTTTTTAACTCAAAGTATACTGAATACACATCAACTTCTAGCAGTCCAAATATGCAAAATATTAAAATGTATCACATACACCAACTATTAATAATATTAAAAATACAGATTTATGCTCAAGAATCTATAAAGTACTAAAAAACGAATAGCGTTTGAAACAAAGAATTAGCTTACTTGTTTTCAACTAACTCATGCTGCAAACTATTATTAAAAACTTCAATAATTGACGACAAAGCCTTCTCTCTTGCAGATCATTTGTAAAAGGCAAACAAAATACATATTAAACAAAGTCCCTTCTTATTTCATTTTATTATATCAACCAATAATAGAATTTTGATTTTCTTAGCAATGGTGGAAAAGTTTAATTCTACTATTAGCAGATCTCATTATTATGAAGCTATGAAGGATCACTAAAACGTTTTAAGTTACGAAATTACGGTGGGAGGAACCTATACATAAAATCAGCACTCTTTATTTTTCGTAAACACTGAAGCCATTTCTATAG
>CAIGRN010170163.1:13247-24420 GCA_903798345.1 Fraxinus anomala | reverse complement strand
AACATGGTAGCATTTCTACAGTTATAAATATTCTAGAATCTTTATAGTATACAACTCTTGTGATAGAGAAAGAAGACTAGAATAAAATTTTAACTCAAAATATACAATTTGCTAAACCCATGTCTTTTGTCTCAAAGATTAAGGACAACCATTTCAAAGTAATCTCAATACATTTCTTCTCATACTTAGCCAATATAATGTCATCAAAATAAAAATTAGAATTACAACTTACCTTCAGACCTTTACATAAATACGGTGATTTTTATCCACATAATGAAATTTTGTACGAAATTTAAACCATATTAAAACTCAAATACCACTATCAAGATGAGTGCATTAGGCTGCAAGTGTAACTATAAAGTTACCACAATACTATAAAAGTCTTCAACATGAAATTTACAAATCAATTCATGTAGATCTTTTCAATTTATTCTCAATTGAGAATGAAAATACAATCTGTAAGTGTATTTGGTGTAATCTAAACTTAAACACATTATCATGGCTAGCATCGGCGTTCGTAAGTGAATCTCATTGTCATAAAAAAGTTTATCTAACTCAATACACTCATATTTAGTATAACATTTTTAGAAGAATGGGTTTTTATCTATCATAAACTCATTAGTCTTTCACTTAATTTTTAAAAACCTGAATGTTCCCAATAAACTTAATGTCCAATAGAAATTTTACCACATCTCAAATTAGGTTAGAATTCTATACTCCATACATATACTTCCATCAATTTCCTCAATTTTTCCTTTCTGTGCCATATAAGTAAGGATTTTTCTAAATCAAGAATTATTAAAAATAGATTGCTTCCACTCAGAGACATAATTCCTCCCATTCAAAGAAAATTCTCCCACTTGAATCACGAGCTTAAACCAATTCTTATGTATTCAAAACTGAATCATCAATACACATAATATCAATTTCAATGATATTCTCCAAAGTTTTCTCCCATACTAGAAACAAAATATCAAATATTACATCTTGTGACCCAATATCCATCAAAAATCTACTTAAGTATATTTTTAGACTGTTATGTATCTCATAGATATACATCTCGTTTTTAATAAACTCATTATCAAGAAATTATATAGTCGATTATAAGTCTAAGACAAACCGTATTTGGTTATCTACATGTACAAAGCTTATATATTCTGAAGGTACTAATATTGAGAGAACTCCATTAAGTGACATGTTGCAATACCAATACTCTTCCTAAAAGAAAATACATAAATTGAACTGCAATGTCTCCAATCTCATCACATTCAGTAATAGCATTGAGGATTTTCATTGTGAGTACGTGCACTAACTGAGAGTCCACAAGGATTAATATGTGTAGGGAAAGGCCTTTGAGGAGGGACTGGTGAAAAATAAAAGTGATTTCAGTCACATAGAAGTGCGGATATTGCAACACATTCAAGATCAATAAATAGAGCATCTGCATCAAGTTGAAGGAAAATACTCATAGCAATTGGATGTCCAACAGGCATTTGAGGATAATGAAGCAGTTGAGAATTTTGAATCTGATGCAGGTGACCTGAAAAATATTACCAAATACTACGTGAAAATTGGTAACCTACTCTTTGCTTGGGTTTTGCCCTATTGCCCTTGATTTTTTATATGTACAAGAGAATTCTCGACCACTTTAACATTTTATCACCATTATAGCACAATTGTAATTAGGTGGATGAGACACCATAACTTGTGTTCCTGATAGCTCTTCAATAGAGGTTAGTGCTAGCATATGCCAGATAAATTCTTTGGACGTAGAGTATGTTGTCATAGTCGTAGATTTATGTTCTTCTTTTTGAAGGGAAAAAAAAAAACAGAAAAAATTGAATATTATGACTCCAGGTAGTAAAATCACCTTTTATCATAGTTTGGAACCCAAACCTTAACAAAGACAAAGGCTGTCCTATATGACAAAGGTCAAGATCTGTGGACCTGGGCTTCGGGTTATTTCTGTGCAAATCTTCAGCCAGAAACCACAATCAAATAAACTGAACGCTAATTTCAAACAGTAAAACTAATTAGCATAATTAAAAAAAGTCGAACTAATACATAAAAATCAAACAAAATAGAAAGCAAACAAAAATACCGACAAATTCAGTTATCATGGCAGACACAACTTGATCAATTAGAAAACAGAATTTCACCTCATTAAAAGAACGTTCATATTAATAGGAGATATTGATGAACCAAATTTGACAACAGAATGTCGTTTCATGAAAAGAACCCAAGATAGATGGTATTCTTTTGATACGTAACATGATAACACTCTCACTCCAACAAAATTGTTGATGTGTAATGTGTTTAGAAAGTGAAAGAAATATTTCTTTATTTTGTCTAAACCAAAGGTTGTAAAATAGACAAGTGTAGGTTTAATTTTATCTATTGTAGTAGGTTAAAATTTCACTTTTATAATGTAAAAATGCTGCTGTACCATCAATTGAAAAAATAAGATTAGCACCCCTATTTTTCCCCCTGTATCACCGATTTTACTGTCCAACTTCTTCTTTCTTGTTGCTGGTGCATTTCTAGTGTTATTTCCACACATTACAGGTACACAAAGATGTATAAATAGTCAACATGATTAAATACTGAGCATAATGAGGTTCCTAATTCTGCAAAATAGTAGTGATTGGTGAATTAAAGAAGTTTTTGACAGAATCTTCTTTTTCATAATATTGTGTCTGCCGATACTTGATAGAAAATTTGACATCAAATTCGCACAAAGAATGTTATGAATCAGCCGACTTATTCCATGAGAGATATGTGGCTTTGAAGTTGAAGATCCAATTCTGTTAGACAAGCCAAGTAGACCTTTGCCAGGGACAATATGGATACCTGATAATGTATGGAAGGATTACATGGAAATAGAGAACTTTGCTGAGTTGTTTGAGGTAAATTTGTTGGAGATCGTCACTGTGGAGTTTAAGCATGCAAAAAAATTCGTAAAATAGGTCATTATGCTGCTGAAGATGGATATAGACAAATAGAAAATTAAGAGCAGTCGTAGTACTTGTTCTTTGTAATATCGAATGTTATGTAGAATATAAATTAATATGGCTTAAGGTGATAAAGATAGATTTTATTGATATTGTAAATTAACAGGGCATTATCTTGTTTAGAAGAGATGGAGTGTGTGTATTTGACTTTTGAAAGAAAATTTTAATGGAAAAATATTGGGTAAAAGAGATTTTGGCGGTGACAAAGAAGAATCTTTGATTAAGCAACAATTGCTAGCATTTCAGTACAAGATTGGCATGGAACAATTGATCATGTCTAAACTCAAAAATTTTAGGTTTGAGATGATAAGGAACGCCTCTCTCTTTTATCTGGAGAAAGACCTTGATGCCTGAAATAGATTCTTTCTTGGGTTATATGGTAAATTTGGTATCAACTGACTCCAGCAACAATAATGAAGAATTTGTTGTTATCAGCAGGGCATAGATAATTAGTAATATGCAAACAAACGACTTTTCTTCTCAAGTCAGTTAAAACACTTGATCTTGTGGAATATCGGACAAAATTGGAGAAGTTCACTCTTTTGTTTTCTTCTCTTCTGTTTTTATCATCTCCGCTTTTGGCCCAAAATTGTTTTGTTTGTTTGTTCAACTCACCTGCTGTATTTATGAGATGTTTCTCTATAATATGCCGAGGGTGATGGTGAGGGACAGCTCATGTCATCTTTTCCCCCCGGCACTGGTTACGTATGCTATCCAGATTTTTGAGGAATTCATTGCAGGGTAAAACTACTGTTTTATTTTTCTCCTCTTCCCTTCTCATCCTCCAAAAATTAAACAGATATTCTTACCCGAAAACTTGGGGGATTGATTGAATGAGTGTCAATTTTCTTTCTGAGTGGTTTCTTACATTATTTTGTTCCCTGTGGAGTGTGGGATATCCCATTGGTTTCTAATCTATATTTTTTTGTGTGACCTCTCCAGGAATCAATTCTATCAGAAATGTTATATCATGTTCTATAACTTTTTTTATGACATGTACGCTCTTCTGAGTCGGAAAGAGTTGTATGCATGGCAGGTAACTCATTACTGTTTCCCCTTTTTTAGTTCAACCATTACTTTCTGTAATTTTCAATCAACATAGTGGCTGGGAGAGGGGGGGATGAGAATGTTGCTGAGGTCTTTATTTTTGTATGTTTTGTATTTCTGTCTTCCTTGGAGTGTTTTCTGCTGGTTAGGGACTAAATTAGGAAATGACCTTCGAGGATGCTGTTATGTAGCAACTAGCAATCCTCGTTAATATATTCCTGTTACTTCAAATTTAACATGCTTACATTTTGAATACGTTGATCTTGATGATTTTGCTTACATTAATTTCTTATCCTGATGTGACTTCTAACTCTTTCTTTCCTTTCATTTTTGTATTTTGGTGATGGGTGACACTATGCTGTTTGGCCTGCATATTCATCTTTATTCCATGTTCATCCTTGTATACGGATACTTCTGCTTTGAATACGAGCAGCAAAAACAACTTGTTCTTATCTTTAAAGGACGTTTAGGTGGACTAAAGGGCTTCTCTTTATGACAGTAAAGCAGAATTTTTTTTATAGGCATGCATTCGAGAAGATTCTGGATCAGTTTCTGGGAACTAATCTCAGTGGGCCAAAATTGTTGGCTGGATGAGATGCTGCACTGAATATTTCCTCAACACATAGCTTCTAGTCTCAGAACTGCAGGTTGAACTAAATTGATCACATTGGAGGATCTTCTTTCTCGGTTTCATACAGACTACAAGTGAGTCCTCCGCTGCAATCTGAAATTCAACGCAACAGAAATGTCCTAAAGATGTATGTTCTAAAAACTAATTACATAAATTTATATTTGAATGAGGTAGGTGCTTAATGTCTATATTGATCTTGATTGTCAATGGAAAAGGACATAATGCATCACGCTCTTACCTGAGGATAGATGCTAGATTTGAGTTTTCAGCACTAAAATGTTGTGTCCCGAAAATTTGAAACCTTCCACTGGTTAGTAAATGAGATTGTCAACGGAGCAATAAAACGTTAGTGGACTTGAAAAAAGCTGTTATGATGAGATTAATGAACAATGCTGACAAACTTCAGCCCTTAATATTTTATGTGGATGTAAAGATAAAGAGAGTTTAAAGTTTATCAATAATTTGGTCAATAATGTCTTCATGTTGACAATCAAGCATGAGAGAGAGAGAGAGAGAGAGAGAGAGAGAAAGAGAGAAGAGTTCACTGAAAAAGTTGTGATGTTTACATAAATAGATCAATTAGTAATTTGAGATCTTGTCTCATGAGATATACATCAATTACGCTAGTATCAAATTTTACGCCAGTATTTTGCAACTCGGAACGAAAAGTTTGACATTATTGATTAGCATTGCTAGTGCATCCCTCTTGACCATTGCCTATTAGTTTCTGAATGATCTTTTCATGAGCAACAAATTTTCATATTTCTACGAAATCCCTGTATCTCAATTCCTCCTAACGGGAGGGATTCGATGCTTTAGAATTCATTATAGTAGTTTCACTGCCTTCTTATTCACAGAGTGCTCTTTATTCGCAGATAGCTTTTAAGAATCAGAAAAGCTAAGAGAATATGCATGTATCTTTAACTGGTTCTTTTCTTCCCTTTTTTTTTAATTGCTTATAGAGGTTTGGCTTAACCAGTATTACATTGAAATTGGGCTTGGATATTTGGCTTTACCTTTATCCCTCACTGTGGTGATACTCAAGTTGTTTCTGGAAAAGAAAGAGTATCAACTTACGTTGGGATTTGCAGCAGAAGGGGAAAAGAGATAAAAGCATAGGAAAGAAGGTTTGGTAATTGGTTGCTTTGAAAGAAAGAAGAAAAGGAATAAAAGATAGGTCGCGATGGGGGTGGGGGTGGAGTTGGAGGGAGAGAATGGAATAGAATAGAAGCTTTTTATTTGTCTGGTTGTGCTGTTTGAGCAAGATAGAAAGAGGCAGTCTTTTCTGCTAGGCAAATTGTATGTATTTGTACCTCAGGCCTGCCACTTACATGTACTACTTTCTAAAAGCTTTGGATATACTAAACATCCCAGTGTTTTTATTCTTTGGTCCAATCTTAATTCTCACTTTTTTTCTTAATTTTGAGGTGCTGAATATACTTCTTAAGACTAATGTGCTTATTCTTTGCTTTGGAATATGATTCCTTTCCTTTCTCCAAAATCTTGAATATGCATTCTTCCTTTTTGCTACGCACATGATTATCCAACTCCTAGACGATGATATTATACTATTGTTGAGTCGCATGTATGTCTACATTCAAATGAAACAAACATTTCATGCTTTTGTTGATATATGTTAAATTGAACCATTTTATGTTTCTTCCCGCTTTGATAGTGTGAAACACAAATGGACTACTTGTGTTGCAGTGCAGGTAGGTTTACGACCGAAGGGCTTAATTTTAGGTTTACCCGGGATTTTTAAGAAAGAGTCCAGGAAAATGAGACAAAGAATGGTAATCCTAGACTTTAAATGTAAATTGGGCCTCTTTTTTTCATAACCGTTGACATTTTTCAATCATCTTTTATCTTCTTTAATTTTTTCTCTTTTTCTTTTTGGGGTCTTTGTACAACACTAGCTCCCCCGGACCACCACTAATCCTTGCACAAAAACGCATACACCATCAACCTAGTTACCTTTATACTCACGCTTATAGCAGGATTTTTACAGCCTCTTCACCCCTTTAGAAAAGGCTATGTGGCATCGGGTTTATCAAATCCTTTTAATTTCCTTAGTTTTTAAAACTATTTCAAAAAAATAAGCAATTTAGAAATAAACTTGACTTATTTTTAAGTACAGCCAAACATCAGGAGAAATGGCTAAAGTAGGCAAATGGAAGACAAAATTCTGATAGTCATTAGCTTAAGGTAAGGCAAACACTACTAGATAACATATCAAAGTCTTGCATCATAATAATTCGAAAATGTACTGTAATAATCTTGAAAACAAGCAATTATATATGAGAATGAAATACAGTCTAATATTTAAACCAAAAACTAGAAATTAATAAAAGCCTTCATGTTCCTTAGCATTCTTGTATTCAGAGTAAAATATCTGAATTAGCCATCTGTAGTGCAGTGTGGCTTCAATAGTTTACCTTCTGATGAAGTTTCAGTAAATCCAAAGCCTCCTTGATGCTTCAATAGTGATGTTCATGGCCATATGTTGGGTATTCTACAGCCTCGGTGTAGGATAGCAGGTCCCCCGAGCTCCCATTATTGCCGCCACTGCCGCTGCCACAGTGGTTTCCTTTCAGGCCAAGAAAGTCCCTGGTGAAGTGGTCAGTCCAAGTGACAAGATTCCCCGCCGCAAATTCCCCAGCGGCAGTGGTGGTGCTCACGTGACCCATATCCAGCTGGGCCATGGTGGAGCTCACGTGACCTGCAGAATGTACTGCAGCAACAGTGGCTGCCTTCTGGAGAAGTGCTGTGGCCGAGAGCGGTGCTCCACCGGTGCTGACATGGAGACTATGGAAGGGTAAGGTCATCAGCCCCCTGTGGAGTGGTTCTTGGTAAAATGGTGAAGAGAGGGGAATGTGGATGGATTCAGGTTTGATTTGGACAATGTTACTGGTGTTATGGTCCTGTAGTGGGTCCCAGGAAGGGTGAACCAGGTTCATGTGGGGTGGGTTCGGGAAGTGGCGCTGTTGGGCGGAGAAGGAGAAGAGAGAAGAAGGGTTTTGGTGGTTGAAATGGAATATCCCCGCCGTGTTCGGTTGCGGTTGTTCATTATTAGGGTTTTGTCCACCGGCCAAGATTGAGTTGGCTGCAGAGAGTCTAGCAGTTTCTTCTGCTAAAGCGTCACAAAATGCTCTGTGGGTTATGAAGCTATCCTTCCTGCAGATTTACACACGCAATAGAGATGTTTATATCATAAAGAGAACAAACAAAATGGAATATAATGTTCTTTGATTCCCTTTCAAATGGTCTCCAGCAATTTTTATAAACGTGTTTGATGCACAGTAGTAAAACGGTTTAGTCTAAACATGTTATTCTTGTACACAACCTTCGAAAAAGAAAACGCTATGTGCCCTCCTTAAGGTACTGCAAAATAAAGCTTCATCGAAACTGAAGATAACTATATGGTTACTAGCTCCTTACAGGACTATGTCCAAAATGAATGTAATGTAGACGTTCTTGTTGGTTTCATTTTACAGTTCTGTTACACCAATGTCAGGAAAATATTGTTTTAATATCACAAAGAGATTCAACTTTGGACAGATTAAATATTGTGCCCAAAGTGCTTGATTGTGGGTGTGAGAGGAGGATAGTTGACTGTGTTTATGCATGCAAAAATTAGAGAAAGACATAGCACTGATAATGTCTAAAAGTTTCTAGGAATTGATGTCTTACAATGACGAAAGCTTTTAGAAATTAGAGCTCATGTAGCCCCACCCCACCCCACCCCACCCTACCCTCGTTTTTGTGCATGTACAACTCAAAAAATCTTAAATTGCATACTTTTGGTGTAGATCAGAAGCAAAGAAAGAAAACAACTCAACACTAGCACAGTTATGATGACAATATATATGTTCAGAATATTTTTCACAGCCTTTGCCAGCAAACAATGAGCACCCACCCCACCCATGGGATTCTAAACTAAGTATTCAAGATTCTATAATTTCCCTTGTGGACTTAAGAGTAGAAAAATCATCATTGTTTTCGGTACCTGTCCTTGTTCCCTGACCAATTGTACTAGCAACTAGCAAAAGTTCGAAAAGGATAAACAGAACCCTTGCATGGAAATAGTTGCTCACTGTTCGAATTCTACAGTTTCAAAAATTTGACATAAAACCTGCAATTTAAGAATATTAACTAAGTACACAACGATTAAAATTGGTAAACAGCACATTGTTTATCTTTTGCTCTTTTCTTTGAAATTTCTGTTGTATTCATGATTGAATTATACAGTGTTCAGATTTCACAGATATGTTTTTGAAGTGCTTCACCTATTTTATCATAGCTGGTTCTAAGTCGGAGTAAAAAAAATAGGGTTTCATGAGGTCGATAGCCCCTAAATTTTGTCCAAGCTTGAGACATGAATACTAAGCAACGAGAAAATTCATTTACTCAGACCCCAAATGTACCGCTGCTAAAACATAACATGATAAAACAAAGAATTGCCCCTCTTGAAGAGACATGAAAGTTCCTACTTCAAAGATTAAACAATAATCCAATACCAGTCTAATCAGAGTTTCAGATAATTAATGAACAGTGGAAACCCCAATGTTAAAAAGGACAAATCATGTAAAGATCCAACGGAAAAAATTGCTAAATAAAAAGAGAAAAATCCGAAAAGATTCTTACCTGGAGAAAATGGTTCCACAGTCACATCTGTATTCTCTTGTTCCACAGGTTTTTGAGTGTGCTTTCCAATCAGATTGAACAGCATAAATCTTTAAACATTTTTCACATTTCCACTTCTTCTCCCCATGTTTTCTGCAGTAATGTTTCTTAATTCCTGTAAGGTCGCCAAGAGCCCTCGAGGGGTGACTATGAACACATTTAGGCTCAGGACAAACATAAACCCTCTTCTTATTTTCTTTGCTGTCTCTTTGCTTAAGTTTCCAAGGAAGATTGTGCCCTCTTCTGTGAAGCTGAAGATTCTGATCTCTCTGAAAACCTTTGCTGCAAATCTCACAAACAAATCTGTTTGTAGCCAAAAGGGTTTTTGGAGATAATGCCATCACTTCAGCATCAGGTGCTGCAATTTTCAACATGTAAAACAGAATTAATTAAATCTAAATCAAGAGAACTAAACCTCCGATAAATTTAGATCGGCTACATAAATTCTTTTTCATCACATAGATTGATCTGATATAACCAGATCTTTACGAAAAAAACTTTTACCAGGATTTCCAGGGAGTTTTCTCTTCTTCTTGATTTTGGGTGGCTGCTGAGTAGAGATGGATTGTGTTTGTACCACTGGATTTAAGCTGCAGGCAAATTCATGATCCCTAGGACCAGAAGAAAAACTAGCATCTTCAGAAAGAGAGTTTGAATTGGACAAAACTGCAGGAAACATGGCTTCTGAGCAAAAAGTAAAAAAAAAAAAAAANTCTAGAAATCCTCGTAACAAAGTTCCTTAAATTGCAAAGAACGGGTGGAAGAAAAACAGCACTGAAATTGCTAGGTACAACTAAGCAGTGGGTGTGAGGGTGGTGGTTTAAACAACAAGTGGCAGTATAATTCAGGCAGATTTAAGGAATCCCTATAATCTGATAATCAAGATTTGCAAAGGAAAAATCTTCTGATGATCATGATTGATGAAATTCAGAGGAATCTTAGCCGTGGATTGCTTGTATCAGAATTTGGAGAATAGAATTCAGAAATCTGTTAACAAGCTTGCCATGCAATCAGAAGCATGGAAAGAAACAGACAGTATGATGGTTTATTTGCCTATTAAAACCTCCTCCCTGTCCAATAAATGACCCTGTCCTTTGTGGCTATATATATATATATATATATATATATATATATATATATTTCCATAAGTGTATCTATATATGTGAAATAAAGTAAACTAGTATTATTAGGGAAATTACTAACATATAAAAGTAGTGTACTCAGGTGCAGAGGACTCAATTTTAACTTCAGAAAATGTTTTCTATTTTAAATTAGTTTCTTGACAACACAGAAGAAGGTAACACACATCCTGGGTTTGAGTCTCACTGTTACGATTTTTTTTTAAAAATGGTGCATATTTATAAAAAAAAATTGAATTGTACGTGAAATGATATTTTTTAACCTTTTAAATTTTTAGACGAAGTTGTTTGATATTATTTGCAAATTTGAGATACAAAAATATAAAGAGAAATCCCACTGAGAAAAGAAAGGAATTCTGCGAAGTTGAGTGGGGTAGGGTGGTTAACATACGCAAAAATTAGGAAGAATCACTCATAATTTATTTCTTTGAAAAAAAAAATTAATTTAAGCTTCTGACATTATTATCACTTTCTGTCTTTTCTTTCAATCCTTTTATAAAACACCCAAATCTTAAAAAGGCCCTTCATTTGAATAGAATGATGTATTAAAAGGAGTAAATATTTATCATTAAACTCAGAAGCTTAAAAAGCTTTACAAGTATGGTGGTAAATCCCTACCCCACCCTACCCCCTACCCCATACAAAAAAAAAAAAAAAAAAAA
>CAIGRN010170163.1:0-13187 GCA_903798345.1 Fraxinus anomala | reverse complement strand
AAAAAAAAAAAAAAAAAAAAAACCCCAAAAGCTAAAGGCAAAGTCAGAGAGATAATCATCAGGCGCTTATACCCAATTTTTCTATCATGATTGAATTATATGTTTTGACTATGAAATTTTCCAGTAACCCATCAAAGATTATCTGTAATTGGGTTTAAAGTTGTAATAATTCTTACAAGGAAAGTTGTAATTATTCTGTTTTTTATCTGTCTTGTCGGACAAGATGATGATAAGGATACGAGGAGTAAAGTTTTTTGCTTTGGATGGCCTTTTCGGCTTTGGATTACCACTACATCTGGGAGTTGTTTCTAAACTGATTATATATAAATAAATAGAAATAAAGTACATCTCACAAAATGAAATGGTGTTGTGACAATTTATAAACAAATTATAATAGGTAAGGCATGTTTTGAGAGTGATTATAATCGATTTAAATTATAAATAGATAAAATTGAATAGTTGATACATGTGTAGTACTTGTAAACTCCTCAAAATATGTGAATAAAAGTATGTTCGATCAATTATATCAACAAATTGAGTAATGTTATTTAATCCTACTTATACTTGACATCAATCTAAGTATAAATAAATAAATTAAAAATCTAAATATGATTCATTTATCTTCACTTAATATCTAATCATTTAATAACATTTAATTGACAGCTATACGGGTGCTAAACACCAATAAAGGTGAATTGCATTATTATTATAACTTAATTAAGTCTGTAGTCTCAACTTATTTATGGCACCTTGTAAATTTTGGATTTTAATGAAGAAAAAAATAAATAAATAATATTTTTTTCTTGTTTGGTAGAAATTGTATCGAAAAAAGTTGTAGCATTAATCTCAAGTGATCAATTATTCCAATAGCAAGTTCGTATCTAATCTTTATATAGGAACAAGTTGATCCCCTACATTTTAAAATAGTTGCAAATTATGAAGCCGTCCAAATTGAGTAGTTGATGCAAGCAGGTGAAGATGGGACTTGCTGTTCACCTGAGCGGGCTAAGGAAGAAGAAGTATTTTGGCGAAATTTTCTTAGATGCTTCTACTTCTTTAAGTGGTTCGCTATCGATAGAAGTCTTGCGGACAAGCTCTAACAATTTCCTAGATGTCGCATGTCTATCTTTGGCCGTTTTGTTAAGAGTGAATATGAATGAGAGTATTTTTGGCCACTTTCTTCTATTGCTGTGTGCAATAAATTTTCTACTCTTCAGATCTGTCGACTTCCTTGAATTTCATGTTGATCAACAAGTTAACTTCCAGTTGATGCTGGTTGTAAGGCATATGTCTCACATCTAACTGGCCACAGGAATAGTAGTGTCTTCTGCAACTGCGTCATGTAATATGCTCAGTACTGATTCGTGGGATTCAACACTCGTGGAAATTTTTGTTGGCTTCTAAAGTATGATCTATGAGGTGGGATCACATTGAATTCTCTATGCTAGATAAATATATAATCATTAAATTGTTTCATATAATGTTATTTCAGGGTTCCATTTCACCAGTTCCCTGGAAGTGATCTGAAGAATTCTTTTCTTATCAAGATAAAGAGTAGAGATCCTCTTAAAATAGGGTCGGTCAGTGTCTTGTTTAGCGTTTCGTTGCTCACTTCATAAGTAGATGTTTCTTGTTGTTAATTAGTACCTCACTGCTATTTCATGTCTTTTGAAGAAAGAAACTTAGAAACACCATAAAATATAAAGTACACAAAATGGAAATCTATTTTGCCAAAATTTAAGATGATTGGTGTTCTCATGTACATGGGGGTGTACAGAAAAATAGCCTGGCAGCATTTTAGTGAGCAAAAAAGTCGAAATTGTAAACTTATCACTGTTAGTTTTTATGCAGAAGCAGCCATTGTCATTTGTTTAGTGGGTGGTTTCCATGGAATCAAGATAACTGATAAGTTATCCATGCTGCCTCTCTTGAATGCAGTTTGAATGATACAGTCGGCTAATGAGGATGACAATGAACATTCAGACGAGACCTCTGATGCCTCATTATGTAAAAGATCACACACATTCTGCGGAGTCAAGGTCTCGAATATACCATCAGATGATACCACCAAGTATATGTCTTCACTGGTTAAAGGTCTCCAGCCAGTGACTTCAGGGACTGCAATAACACCATATCTGGGAATACCAGAAAAAGAATTTACCTCAGTAAGTTCAGGTTGAGATTAAAATGCACTTTTATGTTCTTTTACCAAGCAATGAAACAAAATACTAAGATCAAGAATATCCAACTTCAGGTCAAATAGGTATATAGTTTACAACCTTTTTAAAAGCACGTCACCAATAGCTCGGGACATTGCCAATATGCCATTGACACGTGGAACACCCCACACACGAACAAATCCACCGGATGCTTCTATTCGGGCCTTTTCATCTTCTCTATCTGGATGATGATCGCTTGTGAGTTCCTCCGCGTGAAGTTCTTTCACTAGAATGATTTTTATGAAAGATTAATCAGTTTTCATCAACATATATGCAAGGCAAATGCAAATCTTCTTATCTCAGCTTAAATGCCTAGAAAGATAAAAACGAGCTCATTTCTGCCCACCTGCTGAATATATTCAATCAATGTCCCAAAAAAATACTAAAAATACTCAGGAAATATTTTTTTGTTGAAATATATCACACCTGTATCATCTTGAGAACAAATTCTACGAGAACACAGAATTGCCTTTGAATCACCAACGTTGGCAATCAGAATTCGATCTTTTACCAAAAGAAGAACAGTAAGAGTAGATCCAGAAGTATAGCCTTTTTCCAAAGCTTCCTGAAGATAGATAGGGAAATGTAATTATAACAAAAATCATGACACTATGGCGTGGATGTAAAATGGAGAGGAAGAATCTGATATGCCTGAGAAAATTCTGAATCTATATCTTGGATTGTTCTCAACAATGCTTCCTTTAAAATCCCATATATTGACCTGTCAATCACTGGTGGTTCTCCTTGAGAACTACAAAAAAAAATCAAGAAAAAGATTAGATATTGCACAAGCTATTTGATCAAGAAGTTCAATGCATCACATGGAATAGGTCACCCCAAGCCCCGTCTGTACATATTTTGACATGCGATACTGGATAGAACTGGATAGTGGACAGTGCAACATTTTAATTTACATGCAGTCCACCTTACGAACAAGCCATTACTCTGCACGAAAATCAGAAAGTTACTTATTCTAGAGTACAGTGGGACACAAGGCCAAAATGGAATGCAGCGAAGAAACGAAGACTACGTGGAAGCACTGGGATTAAAAGACCGAATTCGGATAATTTCTCAGTTATATGGGATGACAGGATAGAATTACATTTTTCACAACTACGGTATGGTTTTCCATTAAGGGTTATTCATCATTGTAATACAATTCAAAAATATAACATGAAACTGAAAGTGCTGAACTAAATTCTGAATTTAGTCGTTAATGATTAACCAACCTCTTTTGAGTGAAACAACCAGTATCTGCTTCATTATTTTCTCTATTGTTCGGAACAGATTGGTTGTATGAATGGAACATAGTATGCAGGAGAAGGTAATCGGCAAGTTTTTCTGAAGCCATTTCACTTGCTTCCTTGCCTCCATGACCATCAAATACTGCTGCAACACCAACAGCAGCCTCCTCAGGCCCATTTTTTCCTGCACACAGTGTCCTATGCTTAGGCTTAGAAAAACAATACATTAAAACCCAAACAGGGTCGATTCCACCAAGTTATATATTGTTTTAAAAGTTACAATCTCTTCCGTCGAACCTCCAATCTATTCCTTCAGAATGCAAAAACAAAAGGCTTCATTCATCTCCGGCATGGGAATCGAGAAGCCAACCGAAAGGAAAGGATTGGATCCGTTTATATCCTTAGGAAAACATCTCTTATATCCATTAAGTTAAGACTTTATATCACTTAAGTAAAAAGCGTTTGATCACTGCTAAGCAATATAATTAACATGTTCTTTATCACTTGTAAGCTAATTTGGACAAGATATACATCATAACTACTCTTTAATCACTTGTAGAAATGTATCATTGAGCAACAACTTCCCAAATTTAACATTACTTTCTCCTGAGAAAGATGGAAAAAGGTACAAAAATTATGAAAGCTATGTTGTTTGGGCTTACTCAGGAAAAGTAGGCTGCACACCACCTGCTTGTTAATAATCTTAGCAGTACGTAAAGTCCTATTCCATCACGGTGATAAAGAACAGAGCAGGGAAGAAGTTATGTACCTAAAAATGGTATCTGCATATCAAGATTGCACATAATACGATCTTCCTGATACCCCCGACGTCCCTGAAACGTGGCAAACTGGCAGTTGCTTGTTGAGTTCCGAGAAGATTCAGCAGCGAGAACCCACTGAGTACACTCCAGTGAACTAAAAACAGCTGAAGCACCTCCTTCTTCGTAAGGCATCATGCAAGATACTGAAATCCCATAAGCAAAACATCCAACGTAACCAAGAAAAACTCCTAATAATGCTGCAATTTGAAACTTTTTCATTTGTCTGAAAACCATAAAAACTGAGCAATTTCATCCACTTAATAAGAAAAACAAGATATTTATTTGCTTGCAAATAATAACTCTAGAGGATGTTTATTTGTTTCAAATTCTAAGATCAAAATGCTGGAAGTTCTTGAGATATTCTTTACTTGCATTTTCAAGTTGTAAGTATTAGAAAGACATAATGTATAATTCTATGTATTCTGAAATTATTCTCATTATATCCCTTAAACAAACACAGTTCAATAAGCAGATTAAACAGGTTGCTTAATATCGTGTCGAGT
Organism: Fraxinus anomala; assembly: GCA_903798345.1. Classification (NCBI taxonomy): domain Eukaryota; kingdom Viridiplantae; phylum Streptophyta; class Magnoliopsida; order Lamiales; family Oleaceae; genus Fraxinus; species Fraxinus anomala. The sequence continues at coordinate 8,400 of CAIGRN010170163.1, read as the reverse complement.
ATTTTTATTTTCTATCAGACAAAACTTCTTGAATTAACAATAAAATTAACAAAAGATTTTACCCACTAATAACTATCGATTTACCAATATTAAAACAAAAATGAGAAATCCTTAAAATTCTTGACTTCATATAATAATTCGAAAAAAAAAATCCACCATTATCAATCTATGCATCACCATTCATAAATTCTTTTAAGAAATTATAGATGGGCTATCTTCAATCTTTTGGAAAAAATTTCAGAAAAAAATCCTTCAATGGTTCACGGAAACAGAAATATAATGGATACGTAGAAACGGTTCAGTACCTGTTGGCAAAATACAGCAAGACCCACATAGATGGAGAAATAGAATCTAACAAAAAGATGGAAAGGGACATAACCCCCGGAGTTCATGCATTCTTGTGAGAGAGAGAGAGAGAGAGAGAGAGAGATCCCGGCGGTGGTTAGTAGCACATTCTAGTTTTGTTGGGTCAATTTTGCATAATTCTAAATTATTTATTTTCAGGGATGTGCAATTTAGCATAAGTAGGCAATCGAAAATGAACTATGCTAAAAGTACATACACATTAACACAATGATAAGCACCCCCTTCAATAGGGGCACCACATGGCAATTATGGACATCATGTATTGTCCATAATGTATATCTATTATAGTTCATCGAAAATTCGTATAAGGAGGAAACGTCCAAATCTAATTGGATCGAACTCAATTCGATTAGAATCGAATTGATCTTTTCAAATTAAATATTTGAACAAATATCTGAATTGATAATTGATGAGTTCGATTCGATTTTCAATTCTACACTAAGAACCAAATCTTCTTAATTTTTTAAAAAAATTCATATTGAGGGCCCGTTTGGGCTACATTATTATAATATGAGAATAAAAATATAGTCATTATTGTGTCCCACACAAGAGATAGAAATTTAAAATTGATGGCTTGATGTGATGGATAACGATCATATTTTTTATTTTTATGGATGAAAAATGAGAAACAAACAGGGACTGAATAAGTCAAATTATTTTAATTTTTTCTAAATAAATTTGTCAGCTAATTAATCGAAGTTAAAAATATCATATTTTATATTTCATTTGCCAATTAATTAATTTAGTTCAAATTCAAAATATGATTTTCCTATTTCTAATTTTTAATCCAAGCGCAATTTAATCAAATTGATATAAAGTTTTCCCAATTCTCTCATTCTACCGTATATTATTTTTGTTGTTCTCGAGGAATCGAATTAGAAGCTCAACCGTGCCTCTCTTCATTATTGTGAGCTCGTTACCTTCATTTTCTTTTAATTTTAATAATAAAATTTATAAAGAACTCAACAAAGAAATGTGCAAAAAATCACTAATCAGATGAAATCATCTATGTTTTATCTTTTTGATCATTTGTATACATTGGTGTACATCCCCATCACAATAGGAGGGGGTTTGTTTTAAAATTAAAAAAAAATGCGAGTCCCCCTCCTATTGTGAAGGGACTGTCAAACTTGATGTAGACATTAAGTGTACGCCAAATTTGATTCCTTGTAGAATTTTAAATTGGATTACATCATTTTGTAAAAGTTAAGATTGAAATCATTTGTTGAATCGGATCAAACCGAACAAGCAATTCTTCTTAAATTAAATACCTGAACGGGTATCTCAATCGAGAATTGACGTGTTTGGTTTGATTCTCGATTCTAAACTAAGAACCAAAAAATCAAATAAAAATCAAATCTCACTAATTTTTTTATTTATTTATTTATTAAGTAAGTCAAAAGTATATAATTATTTTCTTAAAACAATTTACCAACTAATTGAGCCGAAAATATCATTTTTCTATTTCATTTGTCAATTAATTAATTCAGCATAAATCCAAAATATGATTTTCTTATTTCTAATTTTCAGCTCAATCACAACTTAATCAAATTGATCTAAGTTTTTCTCAAATCTCTCATTCTATCGTAATATTGTTTCTACTATTATGAAGGAATCGAATTAGAAGCTCGACTATGCCTCTATTCATTATTGTGAGCTCGCTACTCCCATCTTATAGTGATTTTAATAATCAAATCTATTAAGAATTCAATAAAGAGATGCACAAAAAATATCATTAATGAGATGAAATCACTAACGTTTTTGAATTATTGTTTTTTTTTTTTGGTAATTTATATACATTGGTGAACGAATATTATTAGGCAACTTGTTATTTGTATAATTTTAAATTGAACTATATTATTTTGTAATAGCTAAGATTGAAATTATTGGTTGAATTGACATAATATCTATATAATTATTTTTAAAAATTAATTATTGTGCGAAACCCGCGAATCGAACCAAACCCGTTCAGTTTCATAATTAAATTTGAAACATAGAATCAAACTGAATCATGATCAGCCCTAATTCTTATGCTCGGTAGTAAAATATACTTTTTATATACAAATTTTGTGCATATTTGAGCCTCATTTTGGGAATTTATTTTTTTTTTGGGTCAAAAAGCAACTTAAGAAAATTCGTGATTAAAGTAGAGTAATTTTGAGTTTAATGTGTTATGATTAAATCTTTATCCATTTATTTAGTTTTTTCAAATAGTAAGAATGATTGTGTGTGTTGGAACTCCCCATCACGTCGACTCCCCTTAGCTGGCAACTGAACCTAAATCCCTCAATCGAGGTCCACCCGATCGAGTTGCTTGAAGATGCAGCAACATCGCATCCAAGTCGACCAAGTACATCAATCCAAGAGGATTTCCTCCAAGCATGATCGTGGGATGCTCATGAATTTCAATTGGACTTAAATCTTAAAATGAAGACAACTTTACATCATGTATTCTTGTTCAGTAACTACCATTAATATACAGCAAGCAACAAACAGCTGAATTACTCAAAACAACACAAGTAATAATGCTGTAGTGCTCCGTCACAGATTCATCCAACAACATCAAACTAAGCTTGTTTCCAATAAATATAGGGTCTGTTAAAACGAACGAGTTAAAATATCCTTGCCAATTAATGCAATAAATAAAGATATGATACTACTTATCTGAAAGAAGGCGAGAAGCCGAAAGTCACTCTCATACATCGATTTCAAATACTAAAACATGGTTATGGGAAATAAATTACTGACTCGCAGTTCTTCTCTTCGTTGAATTGAAATAGCAGCAGCCTTACTATGGACACAAGTACCTAATGAATTCTTGTGAGACACACCTATGCAGCATCTCTTGTTAATTCAACTGACCATCTAAGATTTAAAATGGCTCATAATCCTCATCATGGTGGGAAACAAACAATCATGGCTGCCTCAGTTCATCTTCTCGAGTACGTTTAACCTGAAATCAATATAAAAAAATCCATCATTACGATCTCAGGGTCTTCTTTTTTCTTGTGCTTTCAAGTAATTCCAGCACCTCACAAATAGTATTAAAATGGCAAGCAATATTTTGAACTTGTTTAAAGTATAATCATTTTATAAGATCTAGATACTACCCTGTAAGTTGATCTTTTTTATTCTGACTTGTAGAGAAAAAGAACAGACTGTAACATCAACCAAAACAAATGGCACAAACAGTGCACTATATGAACCCTTGTTATCATTCTGGCCATGTACTAATGATAAGGAAGAGTCGATCAATCCGCACCATGTAGGCGTAGAGGGTGGTCTAATTTGGGGCAGGGAGCATGCATCACTTCTCCTTGAGTGCTCATTTGGTATCTGATTACCAACTTCATGGTTAACGCATAGGTCCACCCCAGCACAAGAGTTCGTTCCTATCTTTCTCTTGCTCTTAAACCTTCACCTAACAGAGATATGAGGAACGAAACAAAAGCAGCACTTTTCGTGTTTCTTTTCTGTTAGTCACAGAAGGCAGCTTAATATTTATGATACCTGTCTTTTTTCTTCTCAAGATATCTTTGAACTGATGCTTTTCTGGTTGATGGACCTTCCACTGTTTGAAAAATTGAAATTACATCAGAATGACATTTGGCAAAGAATAAAGGACAATATTCTTAGATCAACTAGATAGCCACTTAGTTCTTTGCTTTTCTTGTTGTCATAGATTACTAATTTTCCTGTGATAACAAGAGAATTTCTATTGCTTTGCATCCACGGAAAATTTCATTCAGCACAAACACTCTAACAAGTTACACATCGAACTAAATAAAGAGCATAACAGGTCTTATGGATAATATATGAACACAAATCTTTACTTGCTATAGGGTGGGGAAGTCATAATTGAAACCTTATGTAAGAGGTTAGATGATTTGCCAGCACATACCTATCTTTCAATTTTTCAATCCAATTGTTACACCATGCTACACTTTTTAGGTATTGTAAGAACACAAGTACTCTTTCAGCAGTAACATATGACAGCTAAATTTAATTCTGGTAAAAAAAACCAAAGCGCATAATCTAATTCTGAAAAACGCAAGCAATTGCATGATGAACAATAAAAGAGTCTCCATGCTCATAAGAATTTTCCAGATATGTTTAGGAATCCCCTTTTTCGTCTTTTTTCGCTAGCCTATCCACAATTCCCTAATGCAAATGAGAATTTAATTATAATTGTTAGAACCCGAATAAGAATTATGTATGTTGATACTACTTGTTAGAAATAAAATAAACGAAATTATATGACACAATATGAAGTAGCAATCACAACATAAGAAAAACACAAAGAAAACTGGCAAAGGAATAGAAAATTTATTAATAATGGAGAGAAAATATAAAGATTATTATGTATCTAATATAATTCTAACTCTCTCAAAGTTATGAAAGCCAAAAATTTTGTGCCTTAAAAAATGTGTTACAGTTGGAAAGATGATCAAAATTGTGTCAAATGAAACAAACAAAATTTTTCACGATATATAAGCCGCTTGAGCGACGGGCGGTAGCTCAACCACTTGAGCACCAGGGTTCTGCTCAGTATTTAATGACGCCGCTCTAGCGCCATAGCTAGCAAAATTGTGGCGACTTTTTTTCTCCGGTCCATAATTTGATCTTTTCAGGACCACTTCAATCAAAACTCCAATATCCACTACAGTTTGGGTCAAACTACAACAATAATTATTCTGGTCAATCTAGAATTAGAAGTAGAATTCAGGACTGAACTGTAATGGCCTATATGAGATCCTAAGTTACCGTAATGGCCTATATGAGATCCTAAGTTCTAACAACACGGTGGAAAAAAGTTCTACAATAATGGTCCGTTGATTGCAAGAATGGAATTTGGGTGAAAAGAAAATGAATTTCAAGAAATTGAATTGCATAAAACTTGTTTTATTGAGAATTGTCAATTATTTGTATTTGATCGGTATAATTTTTCACCTGAAAAATATTAAAATTTTAGATCTTTTGGTGTTTGTTTGGCTTTGTTTTCCATGAAAATTGTTCATTAAATGAATAGAATTTGTTATAATTGGAGATAGAATTTATTTCAATTGCCAAAAAAAAAAAATTGCATAGAAACCAAAAACCACCAAACCCATGGGAAAACCAATTCGAGGAAAAGATGGAAAATGGGGTCACGTGAGGTATAAGTTGGAAAACCAATTGCCCAGAAGATTTTTCCTATCAAACAGCTTAAAAGGTGGAAAGTGGAAAATAATTTTCAACTTCCATGAAAAATTCTTCCTATCAAACAGGGCCTAAAAGAATTTCAAGAATTTTTTCAAATTGAAAATGATAGTAAGTTCGATTAAGTGCTTGTTCAACGTGAAAGTTCAACTTCAACGACACATCTCATGGACCACGAAACTTTTATCAACTGTTTGACCATATATTTCATGAACTTTTATCAAAATTTGTTAAAACTTTTATTTGCCAAACAACCCATAACTAAATTGACGGTCTCTATTTTTGGCGGCCTTCAAATAATTAGGATCCTTACATTGTTAGACCAAACAACCAAACAATTGAGATTTAACATACAAAACTCGGTCTTTTGTTAAACGACCCCAATAGTCCAAAGACTTCTAGAATTTCCTTGGGACTAGACATACCATTCTAATCTTTTTCTTCTTTTTCACTCTGCCTTCACAGTAAATTGTTGCAAAAATTATATTTCTACACATTCTGCAATCCAGAAACACTCAATTCAGTCTTATTGACCTACTTAAGTGCAAGATGCAGTCATATGAATCAAAACCAATTTGGGCGCAGTTCTATTTTGGGAAACAGATCATCTACAATCTTTTTGGAAATTGGAATCAAAATAAGTGGGGCGAATCATGCAAAATGCAGACATATAAACCAAAACGTTACCAGGGTAATCTTCATGAAGCGTTGTACTTTCTTCCCCATGCTGTCGAGAGTTGTCACTCATTTTTGCTGTAAAAAAATGTTTAGAAATTTTATTGGAGTAAATTGTTTTTATAGAAATCAAATTTGAGATATTCAAAAGTATCAAGGCTCCTCAGGAACTTCTAGCAATCATAAGGCGCCAGTAATAACTCGAGTTATTAGATAAAAAGCACCAGTACTTTTCCTGTATTTACCTTTCAAAATACTAACGTGATAAAAAACTTTCAATGTGTGTGTGTGTGTGTGTGTGAGAGAGAGAGAGAGAGAGAGAGAGAGAGAGTTTATAAAATTTTCAACGATTCAGTTATCAAATGATCTTGGTAAATAGGTTACAAAGATTAAGTCTCTTTAAGGGCTCAGACAGATTTAAAAAATCACAGTTAAGAAAAGTATATGTTTGAGGCTCAGAAAGACATAAAAGCCCACAGGGAACTTGAGATTTAAATCACCTGTCTGCAAAGTCGGTGAGAGTACTGTCGCAGAATCTGGGCATACATTGCCACTGACAGCCTGTGAGTGGCATGGTGAAGGTTGCACTGTTACAGTACTGTCAAATTGTGGTTCCTGAGGACACTGGATTGGGCATGCAGCAATATGCATAATTGCATGTACCTGAAAAACATGTTAAAGACTGAAAGATTGAAATTGCCTCAATATATTTGTAATTCAAAGAAGCTCCAATACCTTATCAACTGGAACATCATCATACACGTTCACTTTGCCACAATAAAATATTGTCATTTGTCCTCTTGGAATATTTGTTGTACCCACGGTTCTGTGACTATTAAGAAAAAAACATCAACTTATGCAAAAGGAAAGAGCCATTTAGAAGAAACATCAATTTCATGCATGTCACAAACTGTATGCATGGCAACTTAAAATAACACTTCTTATATAGGCTCTGTTATGAACTCATAAAAGCTGTAGATACATAAATTAAGGTCAAGCCAAAATTAAATCAACTCAAATAGTCTACTTAATCGCATCACCTATAAAATCTCTCAATCTTGATATAAATCTAATTTCTTCAATGACAACAGGATATAACTTGCATGAGTAAATGAATCAATAATGATAATTACTTCTCTGCTGTCTGCTGCTGAATGTTTTCACTTTATAGTGATCAACTATAAAGACTCTAATAAAATTAAATTTGCACTTTCAAGAGATCTTCCTTATTGCCTAGATATTAAATATAATACAATTTTCTAAGAAGCGTTAGTTACAGTGTTCTGAGCTTTGTTACATCACATGCAATCTCCAGATATTTTTTAGAAAGTACATTCAATAGGGAATATATTGTCTCGTGCAGAAATGATTTTCTGAAATGGGCAAAAATACGAATACTCCAAGGGATCACTTGATAAAAGCATTCTTCAATGAATTAGACTCACTTGTTAATCCACTCCATATGATATAAGCCCCTGTTTGGTTCCCATTTTCTAGAACTCATTTATCCTCAAAACTGATTTTCAACCACATATTTCATCAAAATTTATCAAAATTTGCTAAAAAACGATTTTTATCTAAAGCAAACAGGGGCTAAATGTTACTGCTTCACCTTCTCACTTCCCTCTCACACATAGCAACAGCAGCACCACCAACCCCTTTTTATGGTGCTATCATCATCCCCACCATCAGTCTCCCTCTTGGAGCGTTCTTCACCAGGTTTGGTGACAACCCACATCAATGTCTGTTGGTGTGTGCCGTGAACATATTCGCAATGAACAACGTAAAATAAGATAATATGAAGCTGCCAAAGAGCACACAATCAGGGTATTATACTGTAAATACATGTTAACATAGAATGCCAACAAAATGGAGCATAGTAGTTGTGAGGCAACGCCTAAACTAGCAACTTATTTTAATCCACGTACGAGAATATCTCTTAGCCAATATACAAATTATGCAAATTAACACATGGAAACATCAGTGTCCACCAACATAATCAGGGAATTGTATGTAACATGATCCCTTGATATGGAATACATTTAATAATCAACAGCACGGTATCATTTGCATTGTGACATAGACCCAACAATGTAGCTAATACTAGAAGTGTACTTATATCATTATGGTAGACAAGGTGTCACGGGGCACCTTTCTTCT
>CAIGRN010170158.1:0-11193 GCA_903798345.1 Fraxinus anomala | reverse complement strand
AGCCCATGTTTGAACTACATTAAAATTTTCATTATTATTCTTTTACTCATTTTTAACCACACATTTTTCAATAAAATAATATTTTCCATCACATTAAAAAATTTTCTTTGTTTGTCAACTACACATTCTCTGTCAATTTACTATTTCAAAATACATTCTTTCAAAATAACGTGATTCAAAAACACTTTTGGCCCTATTTGGTACACATTAAAATTTTCATTCTCATTTTTCTACTCATTTTCAACCACATATTTTTTAATAAAATAATATTTTTCATCACATAAATAATTTTTCCTTCTTTTTCAACTATACATTCTTCATCACTCTATTATTTAAGAATACATTCTTTCAAAATAATATAGCTGACCACACGTAAAAATTGCAAACCGTCGTATTTTGCTTCCATCGTGGCCCCACGTAGAAGGGCTGACTTACGCAAGCATAAGCAATTTGATAATGACACGTAAAGCAGCGTTTATTTTGTCAGCAAAAGAAAATTGTTGGGGGCCATTTCACTTTGACCACTCCCACACCACCTTTTGTCGTTTATAACAATAGATTTAGATAAGCTATTATATTATTTTAATCAATGCATTGCAAAATTAACAATAGATTTTCACTTGGTGAAAATGTTTTATTTTAATTTCAACGATGCTATTATATTATTTTATTTAGCCCATATTTGATTTTTGTTCTTTATTTTTCATCCTATTTTTAGTATCATATTCACATAATAAAATATTTTACACGTAAAATTAAAATATTTTTCTATATTTTAACCATACATTTTTTTTAAAAAAAAATATTATTTTCCCTCATTTTCTCTTTATAATCAGACATGAGGAGATGCCCATACTTCATACTTAGCATTAAAAAAAAAAAAAAAGTATTGCTTGTACCCATATTACCAATAAAATATAGATAGTGTCGTTATGTTATTGTTCATTAGTATTGGAATCTACTGCAAATCCACACTGCAGCAGCAAAAGCCCAGTTTCTACCCCACCTTCCCGTCCTCTTCTCCACTGCTGCCCTAATCACCATTGCCAACTCTGCAGTGCACCCTTCTGACCTCTGACTATAAAACAAAAGCCACCATTGTTTTGCATAACCCCAAACTCCTCTCCCGTTAATTTTTTTTGACCTTTTCCAGCATTTCCTTCGGCTTAAAGATTAAAAAGAAGAAGAACTAAAAGAGAGAGATAGCTAGCAGCATATTCTATATGGATCTCTTCTCTATTTCTTCTTCATTTCATATTCTGAGTCTCTGTGTTTCCATTATCCTCTTCTTTGGAGGTTTGTCTTTCATTTTCCCTTGAAGATGCAATTTTTACTGGTTTTTTGGAAGAAAAATGTGATTTTTTAATTTTTGTTTTCTTTTATGTTTGGCAGGTGCATTGGGTGCTACATTCACATTTGTGAACAAATGTGAGAACATGGTATGGCCGGGGATACTAGCAAATGCCGGTAGTCCTAGTCTCGACAGCACAGGATTCGAGCTCTCCCAGGACTCTTCCCGGACATTCAATGTCCCTACGGGATGGTCGGGTCGGATGTGGGGCAGAACCGGCTGCACATTCGATGGATCCGGATCAGGTTCTTGCACTACTGCGGACTGTGGGTCGGGTCAGGTGGGATGCAACGGCGCCGGTGCATCCCCGCCAGCCACTCTAGCAGAGTTCACCCTCGGAACCGGCGGTCAGGACTTTTATGACGTCAGTTTAGTTGATGGGTACAACTTGCCTATGATTGTTGAGCCCTCAGGCGGCTCGGGTTTGTGTGCTTCGACGGGTTGCGTGACGGATCTGAACCGTGTCTGCCCAAGTGAGCTGCGAGTAGGTGGAGGGGAAGCATGTAAAAGTGCTTGTGAAGCTTTTGGTAGTCCGGAGTATTGCTGCAGCGGTGCGTTTAACTCACCCACCGCCTGCAAGCCGTCGGTTTATGCCCAGATGTTCAAATCTGCTTGCCCCAGATCCTATAGCTATGCTTATGATGATCCTACCAGCACTTTCACTTGCGCTGGTGCAGATTATACTGTGACTTTTTGCCCCTCCATGCCAAGGTAATGTAAAATCTCATTTTTATTTCTCAGTTATCTTTTTTTTTCTAATTTTCTTCTTGGGTTTTAGTATTAATGGGTATACATTTTTTCTTCTTACAGTCAAAAATCTTCAAAAGATCCAACACCAACAACGACAGCACCAGTGACAACAACTGATGGGTCTACATCCGGGTCTACTACTGATGGATCTATATCTGGGACTGGTGCAACAGGCACTGATGGATCCGAAACAGGATCCGGATTGGGGGTGACGGGTGCGGATCTGGGTTCAGAATCTGGATCAGGATCTCAAGCTATGCTTGCAGATGGATCATGGTTGGCTGGTTTGGCAATGGGTGACTCAACTAAAATTTACACTTCAAATTCTGCCCTAATTGCCTTAGCTCTTTTTACCCTCTCCATTATTTGTTTGTAGTCTCTCTAGGTTTGTGGTTTCCTAGGCAGACATTGAACACGAGGCTGTCTTGAAGGGTATGAGATTTTGGCTTTTTTAGTTGAAAATTAGAATGATTTTGTGGAGATTAGGTGAACTTGTCACTGTTATCTATATGTCTACTTCTAGGTCTTGAATTTTGTATATAATGCTATTCTGGTAATGTTATCAAGATAGTTTGCTATTAAAAAAAAAAAAAAAAGATGGTTTGCAATTATTAAATTACTGCATTGGATTCTATTTGTTTGATAATACTAAAATAACAATAATGTAAAGGGTGTGAATAGGAGAGTTGGATTGTGGGCTAATTGTCTGAAAAAAGGTTGCCTTTGCGGAAATTGCAAGCATAGCTTTTGAACTTGTCTGCTATGGCTGAAGGCAGATGGATTTATTCTACAGGGATCACGTTATCATGTCATTTGGTCTAGTTTCGATGATATATGCAGAGGTAAGAGAGTTCGCTTTTAAACGAGCAAAGCAGAGCTATGTACTTGCACAAGTGGTTTAACTTCTATGAATAGGCTTATAATTTACCAGGATTACAAGCAGATTGTTGTCACTAAATACAATCAAGAATCTGGGGATAAGATGGTGTCTAGCTCAGCTTTGCATAGAAGACGGAAAGAAGCAGCTCCTTTCAGTGGTTTTTCAACATTTTCAGCAGTATAGTTACTTCAAAAAAAGCTGCTTCTTTAACTCATGAGCAAAGCAGAACATGCTTACGCCCAAGTTTGCAAGCATAAAGATGCAGAACTTGTGAAGAAACTAGCTCCATAGGATAATGATATTCACCTCTTCTGAGTTCTTCAATAGGAAGATATAGTTCAAGTAACAGCTCTTTATCCTTAGTATATATATCGAACACACTCGTTGATCAGTTCTCTTCGCGAAGTACAAAAACGAAAAACTTGGCACACGCTCTGTGCCCACACACACGGAAAATTAACTATGCACAAGTAGCGAGTCAAGGTCATATAAGTGCGAGAGTCCCAAGAATAAATGAATAGAAGATTGAAAAACGTAGACCTAAGTGGTCATATTTGATCCTTGGGAACCATCACAGGTACCTTCATGTGCTGTCTGCTTAAAACATAAAATGCGAGAAGGGCTTTGCTATGGGTACCAGGGCATTTACACGCCCGGGTACGGCTTTGCTATGGGTACCAGGGCATTTACACGCCCGGGTACCTTTAGCATTTTCCATGCAGGAATTGGCAAGGATTTTCCGCAGAAAAAGAGAAACAGGGCACGGTAAAATAAAGGCTGTCCTGAGTAGTTTCTCGTATTCACAGATGAAATTCAAGTGAAAGGTTAATCTGCTACTTATTATTTTTAAGAGTTCATACTGAGATGGAATTGTATTCTTTGCTATTGTCACCACATATCATTTTGGGAACACGTAATTAGATGTTAAAACGATAGAACTCATCACCTCAACAGCAGTGCAAGAACGTTGAATTCACTGTTTTCTACCAATAAGAACCCAAAGCAGCGGTACAAAATCATGTTCACTTCTATGACCCTCTAAAATTCCAGTTTTCCGTTCTGTTAGTAGCTTGTGAACAATGTTTCAAGCAGGGTGGTTGCTAATGTAATTACCTGCGATGTACATCAACATTATTCCATTCGCAAGGGAAGTGAAGAGCCTGTCTTTTAACTTCTCCCAGATAGATTAGCCTGTAAGGAAACAACAATAAGCAAGCCCATTATGCATAACATTAAATGAAATCATCAACGAAAACAATAAACTAAGCCTTGTTCCCCAGCGAGTCAGCTTGAGGTTGGAAGTCACTGCAATCTCTGATGTTCGTACTCTTCGAAATAGTCGAAATACCTGTGTCGGACACGATACGACATGGGTATGAGTATCGGATATGTGTCAGATCCTCCAATTTTCAACCGGACACTTCGTCGTTTTTTTTTCCCCTTCATGGAGAAAGGCAGTGGCGTTAGATTTTCCCTTCTTTTTCTTCTTTCTTTCCATTTTTTTTCCTTCTTTCTCTCTCTGTATCAGTGGTTTAGGATTTTGTTTGTATAAAAAGGAAAATGAGTTCCATATAGTGTTACTTAATGCTTTACTAAGTCCAAATTGCAATCAAATATCTCATTTTCTATTTTATTTAACATTTAGTAATTCTCATAATTGAAAACTAAACATCAAAATTTTATTTTATTCATGTTAATCCCTTATTCAATACCAATTTCTTTCTTTATGAATAATTGATTTTGATATATTCAAAATAACATATTGAATTAGTAAAAATATCGAAGTTTGAAAGACGTACCCACATATTCGTGTCTGAAATTTGAACACTTTTTAGCCATATTCCAGTATCCTACATGTTAGAAAATAAAAGATTCGACACTTTGATATGTACACGTACCGAGTCCGAGCATCATAGACTGCAATGCACCTTTTACCAGTGTCAACCACAAGCATCACCATTTGTCTCTAAAACATGTAATATATCTAGCTGACAAGTAAGCTTTACAAATGACATAAATCTGATATCTGCGAATTTCAATTTCTTACTTTTTTTTCTTACCTGAAGCTCACTATTCATCAAAACAAAAAGATTTCCGATTAGTTCACTCAAGAGAAATAGTTATGTTTTTCTGGATCAATGACAAGGGCGCCATAAGAACAACTGGAAACGGCCGTTTAGTAATGCATGAACAGTCTATTTATAGAATAGTTACATAAAAATCATTTTTTTTCTGACAACAGACTTGCGAAGAGATTTCAATCCAGATTATCATAAACCAAAAACATGTTGGAAACATGGAGCCAGAAAAACGTATTTAACGACAAAGATAAGTGGGGGTGTGTAAGCCTCCGATAGTTCGAGTCGAGCCACCAGCTAGATGCTTATGCATGCTGTGAAAGTTCTTTATAGCATACATGTGAACGACGTATAAAGTCATGCCGTAAATATTCACCTTTTTTTACATAAATATAGCAGGTAGTATATTACCTGATGAAAATTTGAAAGAATAATGAATATATCAATCTGTTTATCTAAGCAGATTGCTTCAATCAATGTGCATATTAGCACTGATAATTTATATATCTTCAGCCATCACATGCGGCCGTTTCCAGTTGTTTTATCAAATCATAGTCTAATTTCGAAAAATACGACAAAAGTTCTGAAATCTCGATGACTTACTATATCTAAAAATTCATACTCCATTCCAGGAGTAAAAGCATGCAGGGAATGGATGATGCGGCAGGCATGGGGAAATCGAGCACTGTAACGCTAATGTCTGTTCTGGAAAGTCTCTGATCTAATCAGAAGGAAGCTCTCCCTTTTGTTTCAGATCAGGATGAATGTGTCCCGAACCTATCAAATGGATGGCAAGCTCTAAAGAACACAATGCCAAAGCCATAAATGTCAGCCTACTAACTAATATAATAAAAAAAAATAAGTGAAAGCAAGCACACGTAAGAAACAATTGCCCAGGTTACCGAAATAACTTTCATAGAATTAATGACGAATGCCAGCATATATTAAGCTTAAATGACAGATGGAATTGCAAGAAAGACTCGAGAAATTGACTCGTGTAATAACCTGACAGTGATCCTTAGAACAACATCTCAGTTATGTTTCTACACAGTTCTTGATAGTAAAGAGAACTTCTAAACCTGCTTTACATCAAATGCAAATTAGAAGTTGTGCTGTAAGAACAAGAGTTCTGGTGGAGATGCCGGCCCAATTTCTTCATCTAAACTTCTCAATCCATCACCAAGACTGGTGCCATTCCCCAAATTTCTTGTCTCCAGGTTCTTTACATCGGCATCTGAATCTGAGATGGACGATTTCCTCCTCTGAGAAGAAGCAACACTTGGAAAAGTAATCCATGAAGGAGCTCTTAATTCAAATCTTTGATCCTCAGTATCTGCCCCATCTGTTTCAGAGGTTGACCGATTACCAGATCTTTGAGAAGACTTCTTGTGCAATCTGCTACTTCCCAAAACCACCTCAGTCGGCAAAATAGGTTGCTCATTGCATGGGGTACCCATCAGCAGTGCAAGTGCACGCTCCAAAGCAGTCGTCACTTTGTCCATAGAGGGTCTCTCCTTCCCTCTCATTCTTACACATTTACTCGCTACATTTGCAATTCGTTTCAGAGCTTCAAGATCGGATGGTGGTTTCAATACTGGATCCAAAATGGCTTCTACGTCATCAGCCTTGATCAAAGGGACTGCCCATTCTACAACATTTCCTTCTTCGTATTTCATGTCAATGGCTTTTCGACCACTGATAATTTCCAAAAGCAACACGCCAAAACTATAAACATCAGATTTGGTTGTAAGATAGTGAAGTCTATAGTACTCGGGGTCAAGATATCCCAGAGTCCCTGCTGGTAGCTCAGCCAATGGGGAGCTACTATTGGCAGGTCCCAATAAAGAGAGACCAAAATCCGCCACACGGGCATTATGTTCTTCATCTATGAGAATGTTTGAAGATTTTATGTCTCGGTGAATTACAGGGGGACAAGCATAACCGTGCAGATATTCAATCCCGCGAGCTGCTTGGACTGCTATGGTAACCCTCCTTATCCAATCTAATTGCTCTTTCAGTTCCTTGTTTCCATGGAGGTGTTGATGCAAGGAACCATTCGCCATGAATTCATAAACCAGAAGCCTCTCTCCTCCTTCTTCACAATAACCTAGCAAATTGAGCAAATGAGCGTGATTTAACCTTGAAAGCAAATCGAGCTCTGTATGGAACTCCTTTGAGTTTTTCTTCATATCAGGAGACATAATAGCCCTTTTAACAGCAACCATAGTGCCATCCTTCAAAACCCCTTTAAAAACACAAGAAAAACTACCTTTTCCCACCAATGACTCTTCCTTGAATGCATCAGTGGCTATCTCTAGTTGCTCATAAGTAAACTTTTGAGCTCTCCTAATCTTAATCCCATCCAATTCAGGCCTAATTTTCCCACTGTCTTTGAGGAAGGAGCTATTTCCATCACTTATTTTGGATTTAACAGAACACCTACAGTTCCTCAACTTGTAACGAACATATAAAACTGATGTCAGAACCACAACGATAACAAAGAACACAGCAAAGGCAATCTCTGAAACAACTATTGGCAATTGTAGTGACCAAAATTTTTCATTCTTCTTTCCACCATTTGAACAGTTAGAGAAGCACTCACCTGAGCTGCAACTTGAACAGTTATATCCACACTGTCTATCAGATGTCAAAGTACACTCAGCAATTTGGTACATATCATTAGGACAGCCATTGCTGCAGGGCAAGCAAATGTGAGAGCCTGGAGATTTACAAGGTGAACTTGCATTGTTAAATTCATAGAAATCAGGTGAACAAGGTTTAATTTTGCACACTCCAGGGGCAACTGGTAATGGTAGAGCAGAAGGAAAGCCAGCACCCCAACAAACAGGTAGCAGAGATGTCTCAGCAAGAATTCCACAAGTGAAGTAATCTCCCGCTGAAATTTCGTAAAGTTTTACTCCTGTGGGTGGCGGTGTACTCCCGTCGACAAAATACCCCCAACAAACAACTTGCCGATCATAGCTTCTTATCCCACATGCGTGAAATCTTCCCCCTATAACTGAAAGCATAGGATTATCTGGTGCCAAGTCTACATTGAGTTGCCCAGCATACAATGCAGATACAGAGATTTCTTCTTCAAGATCCAAGCTTTTTCCCCAACAAATGACTCTTGACTTCACCCCGTCCAATATTCCACACACATGGAACCCGCCTGCAGCGAACTTTCGAAATTTCAGCTCCTTTGGAACAAGCTGAATTACTCGGCTTTCAGTCTCATCACCCCAACAGAACACACTCCTATTCTGAGCAAATAATCCGCAGTTAAACACTGAACCTGCCGAGATAGATTGGATCTGCCCACCAAATTGATAGCTTTTTGTCATGTTATAACCCCAACAATCAACTAAAGAAGTGTTTCTGTGCTTTCCCACTAAGGGTTTTCTCAACCCACATAAATGGTTATCCCCCGCACTGATTTCTAAGTACTCAGAACTCTTCACCATAGGTTGAGGAGTACCCATTGAAATAAAACCTGTACGTCCCCAACAATAAGGCCGATTCGAGTCCATCAAAAGTCCACACACAAAGCCATTCCCAGCAGTTAAGCCAATGAATGGAAAATTATCTGGAATTGCCCGAGTAATTGCAGGATTAGAGCCATAGCAAGTTACAAGATGAGAACCATCAGACTTTAGGCCACAGAAAACTGGGCCATTTTCTCCATAAGAAATGGCAATAGAAGACATCGATCCCAAACCCAAGATGCGAACCCATAAATCCGAAAAGAACAACAGAAATACTATAATTTGTGCAAGAAAAACCATGGCTTTGCATGAATATATCTTCATCTTCTAATAAACAATATGTTAAACCAGACTGACAGCCGTTAAGTAACTTAAAAAGTGGTAGCTTGCCAGTGTCACGGTGGCGGAGAAGGCGGTTGTGGTAGCTGGCTGAAGCGTTTCACAGAGAGAAGGCGGGGGAGAGGGAGGGAGCTGGTGGCATTTAATATTAATCTAAACGGTGTATATTCATCAAGAATCAATCAACGGTTCGTCTTCATTCTTCTGTATGACCATCTGCATGTACCGCTGGATGTCACGCTCGCATTCAATGCTTCCTTTTATTGATCAATTTTTCCAAATTTGTATTTCGTTATGAATGTTATCGCAATGAATTTTTTTCATTTTGAAATTGACAAACATTTTACTTATAGTAATGCTTTTAGAATCTATCTTTCTAAATTTTGCATTTTGTCCTGTTTTGGTTTGGGTTTGTGAGCTCTCGGGATTTCGGGAAGACTTCTAGGATTTTATGTCATTAAAATAGTTGTTTTTTTTAAGAATTAACACAATTCCCCATGAAAACAATCTACAAAAATTAACTGTTTTTTCACGTGAAAACCTAATATTTTATAGTTCTTGTTATACTATTGACTGCACTTAGCCGTTGGCATGTGTCTCCTGTTAAGAGGTTGTAAAACTCACATCGACTCTTGGTCGGTCGATCGGTCGGGTGACTTGATCATGAAATAGTGATTTTTAAGCAATACTAATTTCTTCATAAAAGAATAAAGGATCTAATAGAAGAATTATTGCGTCTAACTAAAAGAATTCTAAGAGACAATTAAGAGGAGTTTGTCACTTGAGTCGATACTCATGAAGGCAAAACCTATATGTACAGATGCAAAAGAATTCTCTCTCTGTACAGATGCAAGAGCCACCATTCTATTGAATTCCCACAATGGAGACAAGTCAATCTAGCAGATGGAGAAACCAAAAATGACGAAATTGATGAAAATTGTGTTGACGAATGTCCAGAAGAGGTTGAAGCTTTCATGGAGATGACGGAGAATTTGTTACTTGCACGATTCAGAAACTTCTTCTTACTCCAAAGAGACCATTGACAATGTGGAAGGGCCGGTTTTGGGCCGAAGCGAGTGAGGCCCGCGCCTCAGGCCCAAAGGTAGAGGGGGCCTCATTTTTCGGCCCCCCATTTTTTTTTCTTTGAAGGTAGGCCCAGCCCACACCGAGGGCCAAAAGATTTTTTTGACAGCTTTTGCTGTTTACCCACCACTGCAATTATCCCAAAGATCCAAGCCTAGGTGTTTTTAAAAAAAATTGGTTCTAGCCCATTGTTTTTCCTTTGTTCAAGCCCAGTATCCCACTGTTCAAGGCTCATTTGAAAATTGAAAACCCAATTTGCTATTGAATTAGAATTAAAAATCCCAAATCCCAATTCCCAAACCCTTTACCTTGTTGGCTGTTTGAGTCTATTTTGTTAGTATTATAGTATATGAAAGTGATGATGAATTAAATAGTAGCTCTTCTCAAGATTGTTGTAGCTTCGATACTGGGGACGAGTCTGAAGAAGATGTTGAGGACGAACTCATATCCAATTTCGATGAAGAAAATCAGAAGAAGAAGAAGAAGAAACTGAAGCTGTCAAGAGCTCCATCTATGATGCTGGGTTCGACCAATCAATCAAGTCATCGATACAGATTTCGTCAAAAACAAACCAGGATATGATATGATTCCTGCAGGAGGCTAGCTATGTATTTGATGAGATGATGATACAATTTCGATGGTGAAAAATGGAGTTCATTTTTTCTTTTGTTTATGTTCAATTGATTATGTAAAGGCTATTGTTTACTTAAATACTAGGAATAGAATAATAGAATAAGAATAATTATAGTTTTCAGCAGATGTAACTTTTCTTCAATTTATGATACTGTTCCTATTTTCCCTTTTAATTTGTTTCACTCATAAGTTGCATTGCATAGCTAGTGCAGAAATATTTTCTCTTATTTCGACCGCGAATTGACCTACTATAAATTTGTCCTCATATTCTCATGAACGACATATATATAATGGAGGGATTTATTGCTATTTGCTAGGTTGCTTTAGGATTTAGGAATTTATTTAGGAAATGTTAGCTGTGAATAGAGTGTGATTCCATGTGATTTAACTTTTTATTAATTAAAAATGATAAATTTCGTAGCTTAAGAAAGAGTGATGTGCCGTGGTTAATGTGAACTTTTGATCTCAGGCTTGTGAGATGCGATGGTGGAATATGGTGTGATTCCATAATTTTCGTCGATTTTCTACTTCTCAAATAAGCAATGACTTGTCCTAACTTGATAATGAATATATTGAAAATGTTTGAAGCCTTGT
>CAIGRN010170143.1:0-26191 GCA_903798345.1 Fraxinus anomala | reverse complement strand
GTTGGGGTTACCTCTTATGAGGCATCCACAACCATATAAATTGGAGTGGCTGAATAGGTGTGGAGAGGTACGGGTTACCAAGAGGGCATTGGTGAACTTCAGCATAGGGCGGTATAGTGATGAGGTGTTATGTGACGTGGTTCCAATGCATGCGGGACGTCTCTTATTGGGTAGGCCATGACAGTACGATAGGAAGGTGGAGTATGAGGGATTTACAAACAGGTACAATTTAAGGAGTGGTTTTAATCTACTAACCTTGTTCATTTTAATGACTTTACGTATTAGTGTTAGTAGTAGATTTGGTGAACACCCAAGACCCCCGAACCCGGGACCACAAACCCTCGGACCACGAACACCCAAGACCCCATTAATGAATAATGGATCTACTGTGATTTTTTCACAAATCTGAATTTTTTCAACACAATAAATATATATTTTTTAAAATCTTTGAATATTAAAGCTAAAAATACATTATCAATCAATATTATAAACAAAAAAATTCGAATTTAACCAAATAAAATGAAAAAACCTTGAAGATAGTAATTGATGAAAATACCTCGAAGAATGACGATGGAGTTGAGATGGAGAAGATGAAGAAATATTGAAGAACGGAAAATGGGAGAGATTTTCAAATTTATAACATTCTTCAAATTCTCAATGTTCAAAATAGAGGTAAATTTGGTATTGTTATTTTTTTAAATTTTTTACTTAAATCTGGTCAAAAGTGATTGTGTCAACCGGCGATCTACTACCATTTCATTTAAATTTTAGCGTAATACCAAGGAAGAAAACCTTAGCCGCTTGTCCCCTATCCTCTATTAACAAGATTTAAACATGCATAGGTTATACTTGGGGAATTTTCTCTTCGGCCTCCATAGCTAATTTTTTAATTGTTAAATTTTTTTTTGACTTATCTTAATACATAGATACATTTTTACAATTTTATTGGACAAATCTATAAAATTTTTGAACAAAGTGAAAAGAATCATCAGGATAGATCGTTAGACGATCTAGATCGCTTGATAATTTCTTCATCTTCATTTTCTTTATTTTGAATTAAAATGCATGTATGGAATCAACACTCGTCCCAATTTGTTACCTTTGTGAATTTCAGAAGAATGAAAATGATCGATTGTCTGGAATTGGACGATTGATGAAAAAAAAAAATTCTATAATTTTTTAATATCGATTTACATGTATTGTGATTTATGAAAACTTCTCAACATTGATCACTCTAAGTACGATATGAATTTGGGATTCCTATTTCCAAATCATTCAAATATTTCGATTCCACCGGTAAACATTACTTTCTAATGTGTAAGCTATATGGCTAGTTCAACTGAACAAATACCACGATTTATCCTCTTCGCATAACTTTAGTGATGAAGAATATCCTCGAAAGTGAACACGAAACATACGAAAAGTGGACCATAATGTGGATGATTTTTGGGACACAGTGGTTAGTGGAGGTAGCTTGAATGATGACATAATTATTCTAGAGACGGTTGCTACACACCACGATCTTAATGTTACGCATAAACCTCCCAAGGTAGTTCAAGACAATGAAGAAGAGATAAGAGTGAGGTGGATAGACGGAGAGTGGTTAGGGACATGAGACAAACTCTTCATAAGGATCCCAATAAAATGGACAAACTCCCAAAAGAGGCCGCAATCACGTCGAAAAAAATCATCATTCAACTAGTGCATATTTAAAGCTTAAATTATTATTTAAAATTGTGAAAGACAATTTTTATATCCATATTTCCCAGGATTCATAATTGCTATACACTTATTATTAATACCTTCCATAGAACTCATAATTTATGCTTACTTAAGATCTCTACAAAACAAGCACTATGATTTGTCTATTGAAAAACCTACAAGTACGACCATAATGAAATGTAGCCCTTGTTTGAAAGTGACTTTTTCAAATTTTTTTTTTTCTCAAACTCATTTTAAACCACACGAATTTTTAATGAAATAATTATATATATAAATTCATAACTTTCTTTTTCAAGATTTTTACAATATGTTCTCGAGAAAAAAATACTTTTCACAACATCATTTTAAAAAAAATTCATACAAGGGCTTAATAAATATGGCGACTCGAGTAACCAAATTATAACAAAATAAAGCTGAAGTACTAAAATGAATTCTATGTAAATTGAGTGACCAACCACGTTTTTAACATAATTTTAAATTGTAAGAATTCTCAAAACAATTCTTTAATTCAAGTTAAATAACCAGCATCGGACATAATCTTTACCAAAAAAATCCTTTATTCAAGGATAAAAATTAACCTTCTTCAATTATATTTAAAAATTGTCATATTCTGACATTGAATATTCATAGCTTCATTTCTTAGGTCAATTTTCCAACCACCGAAAAACAAAATTTTCTTATTTGGTAGGGGTTAAAATTAAATTTTTAATAAAAACTGATAACATGTGATTGAAAAATAATGATCATAAAAATAATTATTGATTTTGACTTGTATTAAAATCTACCAAATATGGGCTTTATATTAGATATATTGATATAGTCGCTATTTGGTATTGCTAAGTATCATATTTTTAATAAATTTGATAAAATATATAATTAAAAAGTTGATAAAAGTTGTGAATCATTTCAAATATGTGGTTAATTTTGGAGTATGATTGATTTTAAAGTTGATTATATAATTAAAAAGTTGATAAAAGTAAGGAGTTTCATAAAATGTTTTATTAAAAATAATTATTTACTTTAACTTAGATTTTTATCAATTTTTTAAGATAAACCAAACGGGGACATAGTATTTTTTAGCCCATGTTTGAGATATATGAAAAAAATCATATTTTTTAGTAAATTTTAATAACAAATTATGAAATGCATGATTGAAAATTTGATAAAAGTTATGAGTCTCATAAAATATATTGAGTAAAATTATTTGTTATCAATTTTTTAAGCTACATCAAAAATGGACTTAGATTAAAATGACACTTTTATTTTAAAATAATTTTGACAAAAAAGAAGCATTTTTATGTAATTCAAAATAAATAGAATCTGGTTTTACAAATGTCCAATTAATTGAATAAGGTTATTTAGTATCAATTTTAATGAAATAAATAAAATAATTTTATATTTAAGTGAATTTATTATTTATTTTCATATAATTACTATGTAAAGTAGTGCTTAATACCAATTAATTGGTTCATATGGGTCCCATAGAATTCCCAACTAGCCATTTATTGTTTTTGATTAAAATCAAATTTTAATATAAATCAAAGTCAAACAATCAATATTAATCATATTTTTTATGTGTCCCACAACTTTTCAACCATACATTTCAAAAATTTCTATTACAAACACATTATTTTGAAATAATGTATTTTAAAATAGTAGATTGATGAAAAATATGCGATTGAAAATGAAGAAAAAATTATTAATGTTATGAAAAATGTTATTTTATTAAAAAATATGAGATTAAAAATAAGTAGAAAAAAAATTTAATATACCTCAAATAGAAATTTATTAAAAAATTAATTTTAATCTCTGCAGCACGCCAAAGTCAGCCTCGCTTGATTTCCCCCACATTTTTCAAGAATCCCCTGTCCTCTCATCTCTCACGTGGGTGGGGGAGGTTTTTTGCCAATATTTTAATCATGTGGGGTCACTCCGAGACAACATTTGAATTCCTGTAAATATTCTGTAATTTTTTGTCTGTATTTGAAGCTTTTTTCATCAAGAAAAGATGTACAGAAACTGCAAACAAAATTGTGTGAAACCAGAGCAATCAGCCATGTCTTTTTCCCTATGCAGCTGGTTCACTCCGTCCATTTCCCACCCCCACCAAAGAATCCCACTCTCGAAACCCGCCAACCCTATTAGCATTTCCGCTAGGCCAAAGATTTCAAATTCAAGATTTCCCATTAACTGTTATTTACAAGGAAATTCTGAACAATTAGCTTCGACTCCAGCAAAACCCAGATGGGAAAGTTGGTTGGCCACTGCAGCAAGCTTGTATCCTCTTTATGTGACTGTTGGAGGGGCCATTGCTTGCTTAAGACCTTCCACTTTCTCTTGGTTCGTGAAGGCTGGCCCCACTTCTTATAGTTTGACACTTGGGTTCATTATATTGACTATGGGTATTACCTTGGAGCTCAAAGACTTGATCAATTTGTTCATGCGAAGGCCTCTTTCTGTGAGTTGTCATAAGGCCACTTTTGTCTGACTTTGATTTTGAAACTTGAAATTGTGTGCTTGATTAATGTTTCGATCCATTATCAATGCTTTAGTGGCATGCCATTATTTTTTCGAAATCCATAGACAATATTGGAGCATGATTTGGTTTATTCTCTGGAGAAGTTTGAAGTAGTATTAGTTTCTTGGACCAATAAACTACTAGAATGAGATGTCTAAACTGCACTGCTAATTGACTTGGCATCTAAAAATTAACTGATTTTGAAACCGAGTTGATTCCATTTTTAAGAAATTATCTGGAGATTGCCAATTTGTTTCCCAACAAAATTTATTCATTGAAAGTTCTAAATTGCAATGTTATGGGAGAGATGTGCTTGTAAGATTTGGGATTTGGTTATATTCCAAACTTGCAAATCTGAAATATTCATGTTTGAACAGTTTTATAAAGTATTCATTACCTTGTTTAGGATCACTTTGTCTGTTACGACTTATTTTAGAGTAATGCCAAGACGCCAAGTAGCATATTCTTCAATGACAGAGGTGTTTGTATGCAGTTTCACATTGTTCACTTTATTTTAATTTTGGTGCTTTTGTTTAAGAATTCTCACCCCAGCAGCCATGGACGTTATCTACTCTTCTTCCTGTTAATTCCAGATTAGTAACTTTTACAGTCGATATTCGTCGACCGTTACTGTTTCACCAAAAATGATCGATTGGAAGTTCTGTTATCGAGAGTTAAACTTTTATGTTTACTCTTGGAAAGTGAATTGGGGACAGTCTCATGAAAATCCTTTTTTGCATTTTAGATGAGCATCTTATTAACCTTAGGAATATGAAACTATTGGAAGAAAGGTCAGTTGAATGTTTCACACATGTGGTAACCTATTTAGCTTCTGCAAAGAAACTACAGAAATAGTTTATCATGGATTAGGATTCCAAAACTCACCATATCTGTGAATTCTTTTCTCTCAGATACTTTTTGGATGTGCTGCACAGTATACAATTATGCCAGTCTTTGGAAAGATAATTAGCAAGTTTTTGGGACTCTCACCATCTCTTTCAGTAGGTTTGATATTGCTTGCTTGTTGCCCAGGAGGTACAGCGTCCAATGTGGTAAGATCTATCCTTTCTTGTCATCTTCTTTTACACGTATGGTATTTCTCTTTTACTTTTCATTGTAATGGTGTGAACTAATCAAACTGCAAAGGGTTTTGTATGAGCGCAAGCTGATTTTTATTAGTTACAGCTGGGGCATAGAGTCAATTGAAACCAGTCTTTACGTAATTTGCAAATTTTTTGACTGGATAAGTACTAAAGAGAGTGTAAAAACAATTTCAAAGATGCTTTCAATTTTTTTTCTTTGATGGGTCATTACAGAGCTCTTAATATATAACCGATAGGTTCTCGATGACTTTCCAATAAGTTAGTCAGTACCTTCCAGAGTTGTCTATTATGACACTTTAACTTCATATACATTACCCTCTGTGCTCTGTATTTATTGGATTGCATTCACAAAGCTAATTGAATATAATAGACTTCCATCCCCTCTGTTCCTTTCAGTGGCTTTATCCGAATCAAAGGGAAAATAAGTTTCTAGTTCAATCACTTTTATTGTGTCTATAATTATCTTAACGTTATTCGTATCTTAAACCATCAAAGTCAATATAATCTAGCTCTTCCTATGAAGACAAAAAGCAGTTTGTGCCTTTTTTTTTTTTTGATATCACCCAATTATCTAAAAGAATAGTAGGGACTAGGGCCTAGTCTCTGAACAGAATAACTTCTTTTGTCCTCAGCTTCTTATTAACTGATTTTCTTAACCACAAGTTACGGGATATCAACCAATAATCTAAAAGAATAGGTAGGGACTATGGCCTAGTATCTTAACAGAAGAATTTCTTTTTTCCTCAGCTTCTTATTAACTCATTTGCTTAACCACAAGTTAAGGGACATGGACGACGACCTTCTATGTTCTTCCTGTCCATAGTTAAGCAATGAAGACATTTGAGTCCAAGTTGTAAATTCAGTTCATCCAAGTTGTCAATAGCTGGTTTTCTGAATTTCTCACCTTTGTTATGTTCCTAAAACTTCTTTCTGCTGGAGGGTGAGATTGATGTTGTACTGTAGTAACCTGAGTTCGTATGTCTTTGAACCGCAATAAGAAAGGGATGTTCTTATTCTTATATTAAGAAGACAAATTAATTCATAACAGGCAACTTATATGCACATGAAATTGACTTCTTATCTTATCTTCTTCTCTTTCTTTTCATTTTCACTTTTTTTTTTTTTTTTTGTGAACAAGGATGACTTTAGATGATCATGGTTTAGATGGAGGCGTGGAGCACACCACATTCTTTTGCTACTGTATTTTCTTAGTCTATGCTATTCCATTAATGCGTAAATTTGATTCTGTAGTTCCAGTTCTGAGATATTAAAAATAAACATACACAAACTTCCAATTCATTTTCTTTGTTGTAAATAGCATTACAGGTAACCTTAATTGCTCAGGGAGATGTACCATTATCGATAGTAATGACAGTATGTACCACACTTGGAGCCGTGATTCTTACTCCCCTTTTGACCAAGATTCTAGCAGGAGCTTATGTTCCTGTGGATGCTATTCAACTTTCCATTAGCACCATGCAGGTGATATTATCACTATATCCATCTCTCCAATTTTATTCCTTTGTTTATGTTTTTCATGATCTCGACTTTCTGTATAGGTGGTGGTTGCTCCAATTCTGCTAGGATCTTACTTGCAGAACACATTCCCTGAAGCTGTGAAAATGTTGACACCATTTGCACCGCTGCTAGCTGTGTTAGCTTCATCACTGCTTGCTTGCAGGTCCTAGTTATTGAATTTGAATTCTGCTTAAATTTTTAAAAAATTAAAAGTTACTTCTATGTAAAACTTTCGTTTCCAAACGTGGTTTGATATGCTACAATATTTTCTTACTTTTAAGCAAAAAAGTTGCTTATTTTGAAATTGACTTTTACTTTACGGTCAAAATAAGTAACTTAGGCTCTTTATCTGTTAATTTAGAGTTGGTTCACTCCTTAATCTCCCTCCTTACCTTCCAGTTTCCACCACTCCCTTTTTCTTTTTCTTTCTCACCATCTTAGTATGTTAGTCTTTGTTTATTTTTCAGTGTGTTCTCAGAAAATGTTGTACGTCTGATGTCTTCGGTCTTTGGTGCATCATTAGCATCTGATCTACCTCCCCTTCAACGTGCTCAAGCAATACTCTCTGGTGACTTGGGGGTTATAGCACTTTCAGTAGTGTTGCTGCATTTTGCAGGTTTCTTTGTTGGGTAAGATTTTCTTTTTGTTTGTTTTATTAGTGATCTGAATCTAATCTTGCATTCTTCATGAAAAATTTAGCAGATTATAATTGAAACTACGATACAAAATGAGAAAATAGGCTGAAAAGGATAGTGCATTAGTGCTTTTTGCCAAAAACTATTTTTTTGCTTTTCCTTATATTTGCAAGAGTATATTTGTGCTCCTTTGACTTCATTTTTCTCTGGCATTCTACCTATCAAATAAAATTTCTCTGGCATTCCTAAATTTCCATGCCAGTACCATGGCACCACTTCAACCTGAAATGTGGAAATATCTTTTCCTGATGTGGCATCCAAAACAGACCCCCAGCTCTTATTGACAGAAAAAAATTGATGCAGCAATGAGAAGGATCTAGCCAATAGGCTATTGCAAAAAAAAGCAAAGCCTTTTTTATGGTACAATTCTTATCAAATAAGAAATTGTTGGAACTGAAGTGTTTAAAATTCCTATAGTATTGGTGAAGGGTTTTAATTTTTATAGCATTGGTTTGAGATCGTCCCCTTGGCCTGATTTACATCATTGACTGCGTGCTAGCAGTTTATAACTTAAATTTCTTGAATGCTTTCTCCATCATGGACTCGATCAGGATGCAATTCACTTGTTCCAAATTTATAATATATCTAGTGTGCATGTAACTTTTGAGATTGAGCACCTCATGCCAGCAAATGGTCAGCTACAGAAGTATTAATTTGTCTATTTCTAGTTGTAATACTTTGTGTATTGAGTAATCTTGGAGACATAATTTAAATAAACAAGTTTAATAAAAATTCTCGAAATTTTCATTAAGAGGTAAAAGGATTAAATCCTTTAAAGAAATAAAGTTTTTGATCGGTCTTATCACTCTCCAACAGATTAAGCTCTTAGATGAGGTGTTTCCATATGGTATTAGATTAGAGAAAGGTCCCAAGTGTCTCTTCGCCACTCATTTATAAAAATTGTACACTTGTTAAGCCTTCAATAAAAAATGAATCCGGTCTACACGTGAAGGGGCTAGTCTAAGACTAAATTTAAATAAATTAATGCGTACCCTCTCCATAACTTATGCTTTTAGATGAAATTATTGAACAAATGATAAAAATTTGGTGGTAGGTCACAATTATGGCTCATGGAGGAATCCTTCCACATTATAATTGGGTTTTCATTATTTGAATCATGTAATTTGAAAATCAAGAATTGAAGCTGATGAATTTGTATTCTTGTTATCTTTGTACATAAAATTACTGTGGCCTGTCTGTGGAAGGGGTATATGATACGTTTACTTAGTAAATAAGCTTCATAGGCCTCTCCATCTATTGCAAGTTTGCTTCGCTTTGGTGCCTTGACACTTGAACTATTTGTTTCTTTATGCTTGTGTTCCTTCCTTTCCCGTCTGTAGGTGGGGAAAAATCAATCTATAAAGCTGCTAGCTTATCTTTGTACATGGCATAGTAGTAGTTTCAGAAATGTACACCAAAAAAAAAAAAAAAAGGGAAGATTGGCATGCGCTAGTTCGCATAGCTGATATAGCTTGCATTACATGTACATCATATTGAGGTCCGTTTGCAGGTATCTGTCTGCAGCTTTTGGTGGATTTAAGGAACCACAACGACGTGCAATATCCATTGAAGTAAGATCTGTTTACCATTTACTAATCTCCTAATTTAGTTTGGCTATAAATATCCTTATTGACTCTGTTTGAACTCGAAACAAGGATCCGGGCTTGTTGATTTCCTAATACAATCTTTAAGCTCACAGAGACAAGTAAATTTTGTTTTTGAATCGATATTGCTATGCAGGTTGGTATGCAGAATTCTTCATTAGGAGTGGTTTTAGCAGCCTCCCATTTCACCTCAGGCATGGTTGCATTACCTGCAGCAATGTCAGCTGTGATTATGAATATAATGGGCAGCAGTTTAGGTTTCTTTTGGAGATATGTTGATCCATCTGATCCAAAGGACAACCTTAAAGTTGACCAAGAGTAATGTGATGTTAAATTCTGGAGGATGGTTTATTTCTGCTGTGGAGGTTTGCATTCTTTACTTCACAAGCCGTTCAAATCAATAGGGATATTGTGCTTTCAATGGATTTTGTGCTTAGTAATGTTTCAAAAATCGGCCTGGACATTGATTCAGAAAAGGGAAAGGGTCAAAGGTCGAACTTAGCCATGCAATAAAATAGAGTTTCCAAGACAATAAGGTAACAGTTGAATGAATGCAATGTAAAAGAAACGACAATAAAAGGGCAATCGTGCAATGGTGATGAAATGACACAAACAACAATAAAGGCACAACCAACATAAACAAAAGCAATACTATTAGAAGAAAGAAAACAGAAGCGACGAAGAAAAAAATACACCAGAATTAGTAAAAAAGAAACCATTAAAAGCTGTTTTGGATATTGAGAAGTTGCTTATAAATATATTTGAATAATTTTTTGGCAGTATTTTATCTGTCTTAGAGAGCTTTTGGAGGAAGTCGATTTAAGATATTTTCAGCAGAAAAAACGACAGAAGTCCCACTGAATGGTTCGAATTTTAGTTCAAAATTTCCTCTCTTTATAAGTTGATTTCTCGAAATATTTGTGGTTCAATCTTGTTCATCTGTAATCCAATCTTGCATGTACATGCTCCTATAGCATGTGACTCAAATAAAATAACAAAGTTTGATTTTAAAGTCTAAGGAGAGGTTTGGTACACATTCTTCAATAAAATAATTTTTTCATCATATCAAAAACTTTTTCTTCTTTTTCAACAACACATTTTCCATCAATTTACTATTCCAAAATATATTTTTCCAAATAACGTGGCTCAAACACACTCTAACTCTCTGTTTGGTAGGGGTTTAAAATCAGATTTTTAGTAGATTTAAATAAAATGTGTGATTGAAAAGTTGTGGGGACTTATAACATAAGTAGTTGAAATGAATTATTGACTTTAACTTAGATTAAAATCTAAAATCTGTATTAAACATGGGTTAAAAGTCGAGATATTTTTGTAAAGTATTTTGGCACACGATGGTTTCAAACCTATATCAAAGTATGCAAGTCGATTCGATTCAATCTGCATGGATAATCTAAGACCATATATTAAATGTGAATGAATAACTCTTTAGATATTTTACAAAAGAACGAGACAGCTGATTCGAAAATTCCAATGGGGATAATATGACTAGGGTGACATTATTCCATGAAAATGAGAGTACTAATAAAGTTTAGTTAAGGGCGTAAAAGTGTCTGCCATGAGCGCCAAAGGGTTAACCTTGTCTAATCCAAAGGGTCAATAATGGGACCAAAGGACCGTTGAGCGATCAAATTTGTTGTTACATTAAAACATCTTCACATGGTAGGGCTATTTAATTTTTCATTATTGTCCCCCACATTTATTGGTACAAATTAAAATCAAATTTTAATCTAAGTTAAAGTCAAACAATCAATATTAATTACATTTTTCATGGGTTCCACAGCTTTTCAACCATACATTTCAAAAACTTCTATCACAATTTACTAAAAATCTAATTTTAATTCACACCTAACCCCCTCTAAGTTTGATGAGAATTAAAATCAGATTTTCAGTAAATTTTGATAAAAATTGATGAGATATATGATTAAAAAGTTATGGACCCATAAAATATGTGTTTGAAATTCATTGTTGACAATAATTTAAACTAAAATCTAAATTTTAATTTCTATCAAATTGGTGCTATATATGTCATGAAAATTATTATCATTATCATAAAATTAAAAGTACTACGAAGTAATGGGACTAAATTATTGTGGAGTTTTGCTACCTTACCATAGCGGTTGACATAGGGGGTGACCGAATGACCACATGACAGCTCCCTATTGGGAGGGCGCCTGTCGGTAGAGATTAAAAGTTAATTAAAATTGAAAATATAGTCGTTATTGGGTCCATTCGTCTAATAAAAGTCAACGATAACGACTAATCTTTTAATTTTAATCCGATTTTAATATCTACCAAACACACTCTTAATTATACTCTTGAGTGGTCTTGAATTTTGTCCAGAATCGATTTACATTAGCAATTATATGGGGCTTGTTTGCATTTAATAATATTTTTGTCAGGACAAATTTATATGACAGAAAAGAGCGACGACTTTCCATCATATCCATGCTTTTGCTTTTAACAAAGATAATTTGATGCATATTTTCATTGACAAAATTATGTTGTAGAGTAACTTATCGAAAGATATATTTGATATCGATATATTTGATACTTTCAAAAGGTGTGTATAGAGGCGTTTCCGCTGATGCAACAGTTACTCTGGTTGGATCACTATTTTTATTTAAAATTTCAATTATTAAAGTGATAAATTTTGTTAAAAATAGATCACTATTTTTATTTAAAATTTTGATTTTTAAAGTGATAAATTTTGTTAAAACTCTGATTTTTAACAAAAAAAAAAAAAGTGAGTGTATATTATTATCATAAAATTAAAAGTACTACAGAGTAATGGGACTAAATTATTGTGGAGTTTTGCTACTTTACCATAGCAGTTGACATAGGGGGTAACCGAATGACCACATGACAGCCCCCTATTGGGGGGCGCCTAGGCAGCAGGCGCCCTCCCAATAGGGGGTCGCATTGTGCCAATTCGATCACTTCCTATGTCAAATTGAATGTTAAAGTAGCAAAACTCATATATATATATATATATTCGGTAGAGATTAAAAGTTAATTAAAATTGAAAATATAGTCGTTATTGGGTCCATTCGTCTAATAAAAGTCAACGATAACGATTAATTTTTTAATTTTAATCTGATTTTAATCTCTACCAAACATACTCTTAATTATACTCTTGAGTGGTCTTGAATTTTGTCCAGAATCGATTTACATTAGCAATTATATGGGGCTTGTTTGCATTTAATAATATTTTTGGCAGGACAAATTATGACAGAAAAGAGCGATGACTTTCCATCATATCCATGCTTTTGCTTTTAACAAAGATAATTTGATGCATATTTTCATTGACAAAATTATGTTGTAGAGTAACTTATCGAGGGATATATTTGATATCGATATATTTGATACTTTCAAAAGGTGTGTATAGAGGCGTTTCCGCTGATGCAACAGTTACTCTAGTCGGATCACTATTTTTATTTAAAATTTCAATTATTAAAGTGATAAATTTTGTTAAAAATAGATCACTATTTTTATTTAAAATTTCGATTTTTAAAGTGATAAATTTTGTTAAAAATCTGATTTTTAACAAAAAAAAAAAAATAAAAAAAAAAAAAGTGAGTGTATATATTTGTATGTATGCATGTATGTATGCATTTCCCATGTGCCTGAAATCCTTTCTTGAATTATTGTGTGTCTAACTTGCGTACGTACAAATACACAACTTTGAATTCTAAATAAGTCTATTAAAGTATTATGGACAATTTATTGAGTTAAGCTACATTTTCTTGTTGTTTAAATTTATGTGTTTTTATGTCTCGCCAATTCTTTTATGGTACTTAGTCTATAGAGAAAAAATCTACTAAAATATTGTAACATAATAAATAAATTTATTAATACATAATAAATTTAATTCAAATATCGAGATCTATCATAAATTTATTTACCTATAGATAATATGACATGTCACCAGAGTTAATTCCGTGTAGCACCGCTTTCTCAAAATAATAAATTTATATGTCAATTTTATTGGAGCAATAATTAGTTTCTCTCTTCAAGACGTGAAATGGTTAAGAGTCAAATCAGGTAATAAATTCAAGTACAATGTGGTGATGCGACCATATGTCTATTTCACAAACGTAGTCGGTTAAACTTATCAAACATCGATTAATATTTCACTATTAATCGAAAGACTCTGATGGAGCTATGTTTGACAAAATTTATAAATTATTTATAAATGATCAAACTTTATAAATTAAAATGCTTGCTCTTTTCCATACATCTAGTTTACATTCTTGTAACTAACAAGAGTAAAAATGCACTTAAATTGAAATGTCCATCATTTCCATTGCCAAATTCTCAAGCATCAGAGCTTCTACTTCTCTATTGCACCGCATCTCGTTCCCTGTGATTTGTAACAAAGCATTAATTAATTAATTAATGGTCACCCCCATTATATATATATATTCACATGTTACTTCGCAAAATGTCTATATGTGACAGTGAAACTTGAACTTATAATTTTTGTCGTATAAATTACCATATCTAATAATGTTTATAATTAGTAACAAATTATACTAAGCCTCTGTTTATCTACCATTAATCTAAAACTCTGTTTACTACAGTAAAATTCTCCACCACACATTCACCGAATAAAATATTCTACACACAAACCAATAAAGTTATTTTAAATTTCAACCACATATTCTCCAAAAAATACTATTCAAAACTCCATTCTTCTCCTAATAATAGGGGACAAATAAGCTCTAAGCCTCTTTGACAACCATTATTGGAGTAAAACAGAGTTTTGAATAGTGATTTTTAGGAGATAATGTAGTTAAAAGGTTAAGAAAAGTTTTGGGTTTACGTGCCGAATATTTTATTGTGAATGGGTGAATGAAAATAAGTCGGGCTAAATTTTCTCCAACAAAATCTATCTTACCATAAAAAAGTCGAAAAAACTCACCATAGCGAGATGTAGGGAGATTAGGAGTAGGGTTCGGTTGCTTCTTTAGAGGGCAGGATGAAAGTGGAAGAACTGGTAGATTTTGACAGTTGCAAATTTCAATCATATAACCATCTGGATCATGGAAGAACAATTGATCCACTGTTATGCCTCCTTCTTTTACCACTGCTGTCACATATTCTATCTTCATTTCTTCCAGTTTCTGAATTATGAGTTCCATATCTGTGCATTGGAATGAAATGTGGTTGTCTTTCGGATTTATTTTATCTTTCTTGTTGGGAACATTTTCTACAGCTTCAAGCAAATGGATTCCTATTCCATGGTTGAACAACCTACAAATTAAATTCAATTTGGATTAGTGATCAAATTCCCACCAAACCTTGATGAATATCATAAACAAGATGTACAACGATTAAGTGCCAAGACTTGAAAATTGTATACTTGGTGCATTGGACTCGACAAGACATGACATGATTATCTCTGTACAGTACTTTATTATACCGAACATGTTAGGAGTTGCCTAAATAGCAATCCATACCAGACTTACGAGGACCAATTACAATTTTTTTTTTTTGCAATTGAAAAGGTACAACATTAACTTGTGCGTGTCTGTGGGAGCGGGGGTGGTGGACGAGTTAAAATTAAAACCAGTTGGAACAAAGAAATAACAAACGCTACTGCTCAAGTATAAACTATATTAATATGGACCATTAATGCTTGAAAACATTGAAGTTCTTTTATTTTTTTGGAGATTGAGGTGTTAAAATCCTGTATGAGAGAGAGAGAGAGAGAGAGAGAGAGAGAGAGAGAGATGAGCATATGTACCAAGCTCCTTCAAAGTCAAAGGAAGAGGGCCTTTTGATGAGCACGAATCCAAGAACTTTCTCATAAAACTCTACAGATTTCTTGACGGATTTGCAGACAAAAGAGACATGGTTTAGTGACAAGATTGACAATTTATTTGCTTCATTACAATATTCTAATGACTCACTCAAGATCTCCTCTATCTCTCCATTCACTCTCTCTCTTCCCATCTTTCTCTCTCTCTCACCTTTTCTCTCTAAAACTCCCTCTCCTTGTCCTAATTTAAGCACTCTGTAGTTGTATTGCATAATGCTAATGAGCACACACATATATAAGCCGGGAGCTATGCCCTCTCAATCCTACGTGACATTTGACCTACACGTAAAATATTCGACCTGCTTATTCATTCTTATCCACCGACAACGTGCAAAAACATTAAACTTTAATATGTAATTGTGATAATATTGTAGACTCACCCTTCCATTGTAAGAGGATTTTATATGTACAATATTAACGAAAAAGAAAAAAATTTAACTTAGTGTTACCCTATCCCTTCATATCGAATACTACATTATAAGTTCTTAAATGTATTGGATGATGAAAATAAGTATATAATAAAATTTATCACTTTATTATATTTATTCAATTTTAAAATATTCTAGCGGTCACGAGACACGCTATAAAAGTGTTCCAAAGCCAACATTTGAAAAACGTGTTCAACACCATTGTCTTGTTTTGGATTCATAATTAATTCTATGCATTTTTTAAGGATTTGCAATTTTTCTTATTTGTGTGAAGTACCCCAAAACTTTCTACGATTGCATGTTTACGGATATGAAATTAATGGTCAAATTGAATTCAATTGCCGATTGTCCTTATAGAACGTAATTTTAATCTATCGAATAGGAGTCTTAGGTAGTTTCGGCACAAAATATTTTTGCATTTCTTTATATTAAATGATTATTGTTTCCACTGTGGCTCAAGAACTTCCACGTTTAGGGCCCATTTGATAGCCTGTCAAGAAAACGATACCGTTTGGCATTTTTAAAACGAGCTTCTAGCATTTATTTTCTTACCAATATATCTGACTAATTCAAAGTTTACAATCCACTTGCCAGCTAAATTTTTCTATGGAAAATGACATCTATACATTTTCATAGACGATATTAGACAATGTAAGAGCATAAAAATATTTCTCACCAATGTTTGCATTACTGAAGTCGACATTCTCGCTTCCGCTTTGTCCACCACTGCTCGCTTTATGAGTTATATTATTAGATGAATAATGTCTAGTTTGTCACAGTAAAAGAAGTAAAGCTTGATTGAATAATCAATAAAATTAATGAAGTTTTAGTTAAGAAATGTTTACTTGTCTTGTGCCTTGTGGCAACAAGTTAGTTGGAAATTTTTCATAATTTTCCTTTCGTAAACTTTTCTGCGAGTTCTTCTGCAAAAAAAAAAAAAATACAGATAAATTGATGCAAGAATCCACCATCATTGGTATAAGGCTTTGTGTTTGTGGAAGTCCACTTTCACACCTAACCTCCCTATTTTATTTTATTTTATTTTTATTTTTTTTCGTAAGTTGTCCTAATAAAAGTTGCCAAAAACCAGCAACGTACTTGTATCATTTACTTGCTTTTGTCAAATGGGAGTTAAAAAAAAATTTGATTAAGTCATGAAATATAATTTTCGTGGCAACGATATTCGGACTCAAATGTCCACTACTATATCGTACACTTACGATATAAAAAACACAACAATAGCCGTAGTCCGAAGTTCAAGTTCGACAAAAGCTTAACTTTTTTTTAAGTTGATTAAATATTTTTATTCCTATAATTCGTAAGATTTAATTAATTTTAGAGCTAAGGATAAGTTCTTGTGCGAATACTCATACGCTATTACCTGTCCATGATACTTGCACTTTCGGGGGTTCAAGCAATCCACTAGCAAGCACACTCTAAATTTCTCTCCCATATTTAATTTTTTTTCCCGACAATATTGAAAAGTATCAACAATAATTGTGGTACGGAAAAATATAAAAGGTTGTAGTGCAGCCACTACATGCATTTAACTTGTGTTGATAAGAGGGCATGCAACACTATCAAGGTCCAGTTTTTGACATTACATGGATATGACAGAAAATAACCAACTACTTAGATTCTTACGCAATTGAATTATTCAAATATAATTAGTTAAGCCTTAATTAAGCAAGGGCGACGATGTAAACCGTGTTTTGAAACTTTAATTTGATTTTTCCTGTTTGAGACTTTAACTACTTGAATGGTTGAATGCTTGTTAAGATTCTTATAAATGGTTTTTAAATACGTGATCACTATTGAATGACTTGCGATTTGTTTTGCTTCGAGAGTTTGAAAATAAAATCTAGCACATGTAGCAATCATCATTAGTTACAAAGATATACCGTAATTAATTTTTTTTCCAACAATATTGAAAAGTATCAACAATAAAATGACACGAAAAAAAAAATATAAAAGGTTGTTGTCTAGCCACTAATTTGCATTTTAACTTGTGTTGATGGATCTCTTACAAAATTTTCATTTCAATTCATGACAATGAAGCTTAATTTAGACATGTAAAGGGATCTCTAACTACTTTTTCTTTAAGCCTGATTTTTCTGAAATATTATCAGCATATCTACCATTATAATTATCGTTATAAGACGGCACGCAACACTATCAAGGTCCACTTTTTTTGAAATTATAACCACCAACTACTCAGATTCTTATTTATTCACTATCACATTTAGAGAAGATAAGAAAGGCCAACGCTTAAATTTATAATAAAAGGTAGATATTCATCGTGTCATTCTCAATATTGTAAAGTAGCTCGTTTATTTATTTATTTTTTCCAAATATGGACCAGTTGAACATGACTCATCAAGGGTCATTCTCAATATATGCAAACGCGATCTAGAAATATATTTTAGTCACGGGATCTTTGTTATAAATAAAAGAAAAAAAAAGAACAGCAATCGGGGATTTTTTTTTTTTTTTTTAAAACTACATCAACAACTATGTTCTCGTCTTTTTGCTTCCAGTATTGAGCAACAACTATGTCAAATTATTGAATGCACAAATATCCTATGTCAATTATCAATTTAAAATTGTTGTCTTGGTGAATTAACGCTTCTTATTTTCAAAATTTGCTTGCACGTTCAAAGATCCCAAATACGTTTTTAATGCAAGAAATGATTGGAGGATCTCGGACGATGTATACATATAATATGAGAAAAAAGATCATTTGTTAAGCAGCATTGCTTTGTTTATGTTAAATAATTATAACATGACGCATCGATGTATAATTTTATGGTAAGTACTAAGAATTAAATTAGATTTGTAAATTGATGTACCGTGTCATCAATATTGCTAAACATAAATTGAATAACGACATTCATCATATTTTTTTCTATAAAATATAATAACGATTTCTTCATTGAGTCAATTAAATTATATGTAATTCAATTGCGTAAAACTTATTTGTTTGGAAATTATTAATTAAATGTATTTGATTGATTTAGTTTTCAATCTAAAAAATATTATATTTGTTAATTTTTTATTGGTTGGTATATGAGAGAGATGAAATAAATAAGAGAGAGAAAATTCATTGGAAAATAAAATCCTACTCCTCCTAAAGAAAACATTTTTCCTTAATTTTGAGGAAATATGGTCACGCGACCAAAAGTAGGAAAATATTTTTCATGAAAAAAGTCAAATCAAACTGCACAAAAATAGAAATTTGAGTGGAAAAAATACATTTTTCATGAAAAATATTGACAATTAAAATCACCCTTAATATCTTCAAAAAAAATTGGAATTGTAGCACAAAAGGTCACTGGAGGGTTCTCATGTTTCTCACTTTGATTACCGACCTTTAAAACTTAACATTTACGTCCTCAACCTTTTATTCTGATAGCACTTAAGTTCTTGCCGGATGTTTTGCCGTTGTCTTTATTTATATATATTTATTCGACAACACTCGTCTTTAATTAATAAGTCAACATTTTCTTCAAAAAACTAACTATCCCATCAGCTAAGATATTCCAAAATGTTCGATGAAAAATGAGAAGAGAGAGAAAAGAAACCAAAAAAGGAACAAAAATGATCTCTACCATTTTTCATATTTTTGGGCCTACTCCTTGCATTTGCTCATGGGTATAGATGTCAACGAGTTGGGGTGAACTGACTCACGAGCCAAAGCTCGCGACTCGTGCACAGCCTGGTAAAAAAAAAAAAAAAGCCCGAACTTTTTTTAGTTCGAGCCGAGCCAAAACCTGGACGAAATTTGGAAGCTTGACTCGGGCTTCACTCAGTTCACTGGGCCGATTCGAGCCAGACAAATTTTTTAATTTTTTTTAAAACTCATGAAATATTCATGTAAAGAAGTCAAACAAGTTCTTCTTGACTAAAATACAATAAAAAAATATTCATATAGATACGAAAATATAAAAAATTAGAATACAATTTTCAAATGTATAAATATCTTGATATTTACTTGTAGAATTAAAAATATTGGAATAGAAAATGACTTAACAAATAATATTATATTAACTCCTATACAATCAAATTTAAAATTTATATCAATAAAATATAACGGAAATACTAATAAATATGATAATAAATTATAAATAGAGATAGTTGTAACATAATTATAAATATTAATTATGTAGGCATATTTATATATAACTTATACTTTATTGATTTGAAACTTAAATTAAATATTAATTAAAACAAAAAAAATTGAAAATTGGCAACGAGTCTAGTCGAGCCTGTGACACGGGCCATTTTCACGAGCCGGCTCGTGTGACTTGACTAGCCACACGAGATGGCCTAGGCTCGAGCCAAGTCCCGAAATTTTGGGCTTAGTCCCAGCATTGGCTCGATTCTATTGAACCTTGAGCCGCGGACTGTTCGAGTTGACGGACTCATTTGCCATCCCTTCTCATGAGGTTTAAATATAGGAGGCTCTTTTCGTGGCCTACTTCTAAGCGCTCTGACGTCTAACTTGTTGATCTCAATTTCAAAGCGAATAACGTTGGATGAGAAGACACGTGACCTCATCTTAACGGTCGAGACACCTTGTCATAAGCGTCTTTCCATTAGTTTTAGGCTCAAGGACATTTAATATTTCTAAGAAGTAACCACCCTATGACTTAGGCATGTCATGTAAGGGGTAGACCAACTAGTTGACTTGATAGTGTGATTGCTGTAGAAAAGTTACATCAATCAATCATAGATCTTGTACGAAATGTCTTATGGGGAATGTGCCTTATGCGCCTAGAGGCTATTCACCTCGAATTGGGGCTGTAGTGCATCGCATCGCACGCCTCACCTTGTCCATGGAGCTTTGGCTTTTGCATGGGGGTTTGGCGGTGTGATCACTTTGACTACTGAAGGGTTTCGAATTGCCCAGGTACGAAAGTGTCATTGAGTGTGGGCTTAGGTTTACTTAATATGTTGTTGCCACGTGGTTACGCTGAAGTCTCGTTGGATAAGGCCTAACAAATCTTATTAATTACATTTAGTAAAGGCTCAATGAAATGCATAACCTAACAAGAAATGTTACTGTCAACGGATCTAAAAAGATGTACAATCTATCTGACAAAGGTAAAATAAAGTAAATGACTAGTAGAAGTTCGATACACATAAATGTATTACTTCAACAAAATCCAACATTCAGCCCTGAATTGGGTTCCAATAAAATCAAATTTTCGAGAAAAATATATTTTGGAATAGCGAATTTTCAAAGAATTTGTAGTTAAAAAAGAAGGAAAAATTTTAAATTTATGTATAACATTATATTATTAGAGAATGAGTGATCGAAAAAATGAGAGAGCAACGTGAATTTTTTTAGAGTGTGTAGTTTACATGATGCTGTTAATTATTATTCTATAGTTTATGGAATAATGCTGAACAAACAGGGATCGAAAAGCCCCCTCCAATAGGGGGCCGACACGTGGCGTCGGTCCACAATCCCTGTTTCCCAAGCATCTCTCTAGTTTATGCACACTCTTCACTTGCAGGCTTTGTTCTTAATGCAAGTACAAATATAATCAAACAACAATTGATATAGAATTATTAACCCATAAACAATAATAATTGCAATATCCTTACACCAAAAAGTGGACGACAGGTGTCGAGAATGATTCATGGCCATTATTGAATCCAAAACCAATGAAAAATTGTCAAGTATTGTTCTATAAAGATTCTGTCAATTTTTTTTTTTGTTCTATACGTGTAGCATACCTGTTATTAAATACAACTTGGTCTACTCTGAGCCACTGCTCGACTACGGGAACTACCCTGGGTTTGGACTCCGTGATTTCTCCACGCATAAAGAGTTGTAACTTTGAGCATGAACAAAGAGGTTGTCTATGGACAAAAGAGATGTAAATACGAAGTAATATTCCATTACACGTCAGTACGGAATGCTTCAAGACAAAAAGTAAATTCAATTTCCAAAATTTTTGAAGGAATCAACAATGCAAAAGTGAAAAAAAAGCGCATCGGAGGTAATATTAAGCCCTTGTTTTACAACCATTAAAATAAAACTTTTTCTTCCAAATTTATTTTTCAATCATATATTCTCACAATAAAATATTTTTATAAATAAATCCAAAATAATTTCCTATTATTAATATTATTATTTGACAACGATCATAATAAAAACAAGAATCACATATATTAATTGATATTTCGAAATTCATACATTGAGACATTATTATGTATGATAATAATATAGCTCGTAAGGTGTACAATGGTTCACATACTTAAAATTTACAAAAAGTAAATTCAATTTCCAAATTTTTTGAAGGAATCAACAATGCAAAAGTGAAAAAAAGGCATCGGAGGTAATATTAAGCCCTTGTTTTACAACCATTAAAATAATTTTTTTTTTCAAATTTATTTTCAATCACATATTCTCATAATAAAATATTTTACATGTAAATCCAAATTTTTTTTCTATTATTGTTATTATTTGACAATGATCATGCTAAAAACAAAAATTACATATATTAATTAATAGTTCGAAATTCATACATGCGAAAGACATTATTATGTATGAATATTACCAGCTAGATCTTTCTCTCCTTACTCCTCAAAATAATCAACCGTTAATGGGGCAAACCAAAATGATATGGAGATGAGATGAGATGAGACCTAGCCATTATATAAGAAATCATAAAGTCGGTCAATTACCGACTCTAACCCTAATTAGGGTTTACATAATTCCGGCCCACATACTTAAAATTACTACATTATAATAATATAACCCGTAAGGTGTACAATGTCACAAGTGATCACTAACATATTTAACATAATCACAGTATCATTGCAAATCAAAAGTGTTTTTTTTTTGAACTCGCCCCTCTCGTGCATGTTTGAATCATTTTCTTTTCTTCATATGCCTCACAAGTGGGAATTCATATAAATTGATAGAGACAAAACTGTTTCTCCTTTACAGCTACCATATTTAAGCCCTTGGTCATTATTTTGAGAAAATAAAGTTTTGAATACTTTTTTTTTTTTTTTTTCAAAAAATGTGATTAAAAAGTAGAGAAAAAATTTGAGTTTACATTTAAAATATTTTATTATGTAAATGTATATTTGAAAATTAGTATGAGAATTAAAGAGTTTTAAAATAATGATTGTCAAATAGGAGCTAAATAACGTGACCGAAGGCAATTAATTAGAAAATTGAATAGAACTCACTGTGGAAAGATGATTTTGCGAAATTAGGATTAGGGTTTGGTAGCTTCTTTAGAGGGTAGGATGAAAGTGGAAGAATTGGTAGATTTCAACAATTGCAAATTTCAATCAT
This sequence comes from Fraxinus anomala, assembly GCA_903798345.1. Taxonomy (NCBI): domain Eukaryota; kingdom Viridiplantae; phylum Streptophyta; class Magnoliopsida; order Lamiales; family Oleaceae; genus Fraxinus; species Fraxinus anomala. The sequence goes on along the minus strand of CAIGRN010170143.1, from coordinate 3,443 downwards.
CTGCAGCTTCAAGCAAATGAATTCCTATGCCATGGTTGAACAACCTACATATTAATTCAATTTGCACTACGTCAAAAATGAGCATTCGCAACACATAAAAGGTAACATTCGGTAGTTAAATATTGCTAAAGGGGTCTATTGTAATATTTTAATAAGTGAATATTGCTATTAGTTAATATAATTGAGATTTAGCAACATTTTATAATTAAACGTTGCAAAAAGTGCATTTCGCAACGTTTATCAAATGTTGCGAAAATTTGATTTTTTACAACGTTTATTAAACGTTGCAGAAAATCAACTTTTTGCAACATTTATTCAACGTTGCAAACGATCCTTTTAGCAACGTTTAATAAATATTGCAAAAAGTAAAGGGGGTTAGGCGAATTGGGTTGGGCCAATTTTTTTAATTGTGGACCGGGTTAACCCGACCCGCCCGAAGTCTTAGGTTTACAAACATTAGATACCCAATTCGTTTGTCTTTCTCCTTAGCAATGGCCGCATCTCCATCTCTTGCCGGTGGAGAAAAGTAGCATTGGTGGCTTACGAATAAAAATGTACTCCAAATCCCGCATTCATGAAATCAGATTGATCATGTTTAACATTGAATTCATTCACTTTAATTTGTATTTACACTTGTACTGACCCATTAATTGATTCTTGAAATGCAGATGGTGGAGAGATATATGAGGGAGGCGAAACTGTAGATTGCAACACGAGAAAAGTGAGATTGCGGCGTCTTTATGCCTTCTGGAGGCGGCGTTTTTTAAACGTTGCCAAATGCTCTTTTCGCAACGTTTAAAAAATGTCGCTGTATCCTTATACTCCACGACAATATTGAGCTTTGCAACACACTCAAAAACGTTGCAAAAGGCATTTTGCAACGTTTTTTGAATGTTGTGAAATGCCATTTTTGTTGTAGTGTTGGATTAGTGATTAAATGCCCAAACAAGAAAAGAATGTAAAATCAAGTAGACTCGATGTAGAATGTAGATAGATCACATGCCAGAACTTCAAAATTATGTTTGATGCATTAGATTAGACATGATAATATAGAGAGATGAAAATACATACCAAGCTCCTTCAAAGGACGAGGGCCTCTTGATTAGGACGAACCAAGAACTTCCTCATAAAATTGCACAGATTTCTTGAAGGATTTGCAGACAAAAGATAATGATTTAATGACAAGAATTGCAATTTCTTTGCTTCATTAGTATATGCTAATGACTCATTCAACATCTCCTCCACTTCTACATTCATGTGAGAGGGTGATCCTATGTGACATATACATGATCAATTCAATTTCGAGTTGAGATCTGCTGTCTATTTTTTTATATTCAATTTGCCGTCCATCCAATTAATTATTGACACATCATTTTAAATCAAATTGGTGGGTTAGCGAAATTAAATTTGAGATAACATGTTAAGTTAAAAATAATATATCAATAATTAATTGGATGGACATCACATTTCAACTTTCAACTTCATTCTTTTCCACCAACGCAAATGGACTTATCAACGTGCAAATGATGTTGGGAAATAAAATGGATCGATGTAATATATATGACAAAATATGAAATATATGCTCGTAAATAAACAACAAGATAAAAGATAAATATTAATTGACAGATGAATGAAGTATTTTATTCAATTGATTAATATAGAGAAAATATATACAATAAAAGATAAAATCCAATCTAATTTGGATCAAAAAAATCCAACAAATGGGACCTTGTCCAAAACATATATGTTTGAATTCAAGGATTCACTGAGATTTACAAGTATGTTTTGTGCAGATTTCACAAGAAATGTGCTACTGGTTTTAGAAGTAATCAAATAAATAATTCATAATTTTGGTAATCGTGAGGGGATTTAACACCTCCTATGCATAAGCAAGAAAATTACGAAATCTCTAGCCATGTCATGTATGAGCAAGAAGATACACTTGAGGAAACTTTAGCTTACGTCGTCAAACATATACAATCAGGGAACGCTTTACACAAAGCAACCTAACTAAACCTAAGCTATCATCTGTACAAATATAACCTGAAAAAGGTCTAACCATCTAAACTGGTAAATCTGAACCTAACCTTAGCCATTTCTTATTGAAGGAACCCCAGCTCATCCATGCGAATTAATCCACATACGATTCCCTGAACCTCATTCAGACAGTAAGAATCGGTAGACTTTTTCTATATAGCCCGTATTAGCCAGCCAATCTGCAACTTTATTGTTCTCCCTGCAAATATGGGGTGTTTCGATAATCAAATTCTTCCGTCAGATATTGAATCTCCCACGACCCTCTTCACTTGTTGTTAAGCAAAGCAACTACAGCATTAAAATCTGATGCAGCCCAAATCTTGTCATTTCCCAATTCCAAAAAAATCCAGATTTTACCTATTAGAATTATGTGAACACTCCTCAAAACCCAAACACCTTTCGTACTTTTTAATTTTATTGCACAACTGTAGGCTTTACAAATATGCTATTTGTACAATCATATTTGATAATAATGGTTGACAATGTCGGTGTTGTCAAAATTTGGATCATTTGATTTAAAAACCAATTTTTGAAATGGATGAATGTGATGTTGACAAATGTGACTTGTCAATCAATATTATCAAATTAGATTGTACATATAGTATGATTCATGGGCTTTATGATGAAAAGCATGGAAATATTATATACTTGGAACTAATCTCTTTAGCGGTATCGCTAAAAAATCCTATTAAAATCTAAGTTAAAATCAACAATTCATTTTAACCACACGTTTCATAGGATCCAAAACTTTTCAACCACACATTCAATCAACTTTTATCAAAATTTGGTAAAAATTTGATTTTAATTTCTACCATACCATACAGGAGCTTAATCTTTTTTGTGTCATGTCCTTAAAAATACCAATCACATCCCAAGTAAAGGAAGATCAATTCATGATAAATGGTCATGATTAGTATATTGGGACTACATAGAATTAAACAAAACAGGCGTATGCTTGACAAAATTGTTTCTCAATCTGGTTTATAACAATCTATCAAACACGCATGCCATGAAAGTTTTACAAAGTGAACATTTACATGAACACGTTTTCCTCAAAATTTAACAATAAATGTATACGCATATATGTTTAACAACTGTGTACTTCTCCAAAGAATCGGCAACCCTGTTTCCCTCCTGATAGCTATGCAATGTGAGTAGCAGTGATTTGATAGCATTTTGATCCTGGCTATGAAAATTGCAATTGATTGAAGTGTAAATAAAAAATATTGCTCCTCTCCTTGCATATATTTTGCCCCCGTTTGCCCCATTAATTGTCATTAATTTGTTTCTTATTTTTCAACACGGGTCCACCGTAGATGTGATACAAAAAGTACAATTATTAATGTCATGTGCTTAAATAGTATTTTTTGCTAAAACCTCTTCAAATGCATAAAAAGACAATATTG
>CAIGRN010170125.1:0-12971 GCA_903798345.1 Fraxinus anomala | reverse complement strand
GGCATTCTACATATCGTCCTCCTTTGTCTGATGGTGCACATTATAATTATTGAAAAACTAGAATGATGATTTATATCCAATCAATTGATTATAATGTTTGGGAGGTTATTGAATTTGGTCCTCATAAGCTTATTAAGGTGATTAAAGTTGATGAAAAACCAGACCAAATGTATGTGTGTATATGTAGGATATGTAGGTTGTAATTTATTTTATTTCTTCAGGTTTTAAAAAGGCTTAAGAAACCCCAATTTATATTTTTTTGGAACTTTTTGGTTCTAAGAATTAGGGAAATCAGCTTATTTTTACACTTGAGGAACTGCTATTCCATTTTGTAAGCAAAAATTTGCAAATCCATCTCAAGCAAGTTTGTTTTATCAGTTTCTTGAACCTGGTCTTTGTGATTCTTGGAAACAATTTGATGTCAAAAATTGAATATTTTGCCTTTTTTCTTTTTTTTACCCCTTCTCAGATTAAATTGTTGGAATATTATGGTGTCCTTGTTTTTTAAGAGTGTTGGAAAAAAATATATGATGAGTGATGTCTTTAAACCAAAAATCAACATTTCAATCCTTACCAAAATAAAATGGACAGAGTAACGGTAAGGACATGAATAAAAACTTTAAAGAAAAGAATGTAACATCGAACGAAGTGTATGTAAAGTCGAGGTAAGGGTTAAACTCTTTGTTCTTCAGTCGAATTTGCGCCCCAACGGTGCCTACGGATGATGACAATCAACTCCTAAGATACAACGACAAACTTCTTGCATTAGTAGCACTTCAAAACACAAGAATAACGAATCAGAAATTTATTTTTGTACTCATTCTAATAAAAATGGAAAAAGGGCTTTTATGCAAGATTTTGTATAGGAAAATGGATGAACAAATGGATGTTCCAATTGTCTAATTTATAGAGAAAGCAATGTTGTGAGTGAAGTGTCGTCCCCAAACTCAGCAACATTTGCCAAGGATTGCAGCATTTGTTGCCGTTAGCCAGTCACCATTGTGTTGCTCGAGCGTCAGAAATAGAGACTCCGTCGTTCGCTTGTAGCTCGAGCGACAGTCTCCTCGCTCGAGTGCTAGACGAGCTACGAAGTTGGTCAATTTCCAGCCAGTCTCTTCTCTTTTTCTTCTAACTTTAGACCATAATTTCTTATTTACCCTAAATTGGTTTGGAGATTCCAAATATATCACGACGATATACTCGACGAGCGAAACAAGTTAATCTATTTATTTTCATAATTTGACTATCAGATCACGTCCGAATATTTGATCGAAGTTGACACGTAAGTCATTTTTTCGTGATTTTATACTTAACCAATTCTAACAGATAACAACTCTTTCTACTCTTGAAAATGATAATAGTTATTTATAAGAACCTGTAGCATTTTTACAGTAGTCGGGAAAACATCTGAATGGGTAGGGTGGACTTAGAGAATCTACTATATATCATTGTATGAAGGATCATACTACATGTATCAAATTTTTTTACCAAATCTTTTACCTACTACTCACAATGAGGATGTGAACTATATTGTCGAAATTTTTAAATACAAGCTAGCCCCGCGTATTATGTGAGAGGTGGTAATCCATTATGTATAAATGGATTAACCCTTGTATGAAGGGATGGAAGAATGGAAAGTGGGGTCACCAGGTCAAAGACTTTGTTAGAATATAAACCTTTTTTGTTTTATAAATCAATAATTGTAATGGAAAAATAAATGTGGTGCAAACTCTACTATGCAAGGTATATTGGCAATTCCATTTATACATAAATGGATGAGAATGGAGGTTGACAACCTCTTACATGCGTGATGGCTCCGTGTGATTAAAAAATTCCAAAAAAAAAAGAAGTGGACCCCCTATTATGAGTGTTGGTTATCCTCCATTGTACATGCAAGATATACACTAAAGAAAAAAAAAATGTTTTCATAAATCAATACAGGAAGGAATTTCCTGTAGCTTCGAAACACGAGAAAAATAGAAAACTACTATTCAGCTGCAAAATTAGCCTTTGAAGTGTTGTTGTGTTCAAATATGTGGTGCCATGGGAAATTGGGAATTACATTTTGTCATTTTGTGCTTTATGCCGATCTTTTGGATGTACAAGAATGTGTTTGATTGACTTTATTTATCATGGAAAATATATATTTTTTTTACCCAAATTCCTACTTTTGGAGTGTTTATTGATTTTATTTTTTAATGAAAAATATTTTCCAAAAGCTGGTCACATGATCATATTTTTCTCAAAAACAATGAAAACATTTTCTTTTGGGTGATTTATTTTTATTTTCTAGACAATTCAGTCTCTCTCTCTCTCTCTCATCTACCCAATTTTCTCTTAAATGGGTGCATCTACTTGGTTTTTCCTTGCACTTACTTGAAAATGAAGCAGCGCAATATTTATAATTTACATTTGTAAGTGTATACTGCTAATATTATTACTCTTCAGTCCTCAGTTCTCCTTCCTCAGCAATAATTAGTATCAGGAAGTGATTTTTAGATGGTATGTGCTTGGTGGATAATTCTATCTACTGCAGAGGATTGCCCTTTTTTGTAGGCTGATACATAATTGTTTTTCTAAGTTGGAAATTAATTGAAACCATAGGAAAATGTTCCTGGTTTTTATTTTTTAAAAAGCGAGATTAAGTTCTTCATTTAATAATACACTAGCAATAGTTTCTTCATCTTTGTAACATTGACAAATCGAAGCATATTTAAGCACATTTCTTCAATTAACGCTTCGATTGTTTTTGTAATTAATGCATTTAGTCAAATAGCAGGCCACGAAGAAGACTGTTGGCAACCTAAATATTGCAATCAATATAAATTATCTTGGATAGAAACTTACATGCATTGTGAGCGAATGCAACCATAACAAATTAAGCCCTTTTTTGGTAGAGATTTTTTTAGAATAGTTTTTGTGAAAAGTGATTTATTTATTTGAAAATGTGTAGTTAAAAAGTAGAAAAAATTATATGTCCAAGTGCAAATTGTTGACATATGGTTGACTTTATCCTTAGTATTTTGATCATAACAAACAAACTAATCTTGTTATCTAATAATTGAATTCAATTGATTATAGATTTCAAAGCATTCAATATTAAATTATTTGATCATGGACAAAAAGATTGTTTTCAAAGGCTATCACATTACAAATCAAACTCACAATTAGCCTGCATTTGTTGCTCATTTTACTCACAAAAATGGCTTAATTCTGTCACATCACACTGAAATGGTACTTGGCCATGCTATATTTCAATGTCCAATTTATTCATCCTTCTGTTTTTGCCCTCCCACTTGTGCATGTGTTGGAAGATACCAATTTCATGGAAGGGGCAAAATCGTCCATTTCTACTGCTGCATCACTGGAATTGTATCTCTCCTATCAGTGGCACTGTTGTAACGTTACAAAAATTTCTACATTTGTTAAGAAAAATGAGCACCAAACACAGGCTTAAGGTAGATATTGAAATTGAAAGTCAATCATTCAAGACAAGAGCTTAAAAGTCAAATGTCAAAGAATGATTATAGACTAGACGCTCTTTTCATTTGTAAAAGCATAAGCGTTTCAATTTTTAGTAATAAATGATGAAAGCTCAAAAAATAATTTTATGCACAAAAAGTAATTTTCATAAACACTCGCATAAAATATTTTTTCAAAGGTAAGATTTTCTAATTTATATTTAAATTTAGATCATATCTTACAAATATTACTTACCTTGAAAATAAGTTGAAAATGTCTTTCAAAAGCCTACATTTTTCAAAATATTCCAGTCAAAATGATCGAAAGAAAATTACATGAAGAGGACGTCTAGTTCCACAATGTTAACGTCCGTTGGTGTAACGGTCGAATTTTTTGACCGTTCTAATTTCTAGTGCATAATGTCGATTTTTATATGTTCGGACTTGGTGGCGAACGTTCAGATCCTTGTCCAATTTCATAGATTGTTTTGCTCCTTGAACTCTATAAATATATTCACTTTTTACATTCATTGTAACATTATTTAAGAGATGTCACGCGTTTTCTACAACATAAATTATACTGCAAGTGTACGGTGTCAAGTTTTGTAATATAATAATGAAGTTAGGATGTTGAACTCACATGGATTGAAATTCAATTTATTACTAAGTACTATAATTATGTAACCTCTATTTTATTTAGACAATCAAATTATAAGATCATTCGTTTTAAACTAATCTAATGTTGAATATGGTGACGAACTCAACGATATCAATATTTTGTAGAATAATCAAGATGAGAAAACCTAGGGTTATGATTTCACCTAACTATCAAATATGATTTTTAAAAACCTAGTTATTTCTAATCAATTTTTCATGTTAATAAGCAATAACTCTAATGTAATTCTAGCCCCTTCTCTCGAGTGTTGGGTAAAAATTAATCCTAAAAATTAATTATAATATCTCTATTCCGAATTAAAATCAAGATTTATCAAAATCGTGGTTTTTAGATGGAACAAGCTTCATAAATTCCACACCTTCTCTCGAAACCCACAAAATCTAAGTTGTGTTATTGTTATGATCGCGCCTACATTCCCCTCTCTCGAGTGCCAAAATTCATAGGGATTGAAATTCAATTTATTACTAAGTAATATAATTATGTAGTCTCTATTTTATCTAGACAATCAAATTATAAAAACAATCTCTTTAAACTATTCTAATGATGAATATAGTGACGAATTCAACGATATTATTGCAATTTAGTAGAATAATCAAGATGAGAAAACCTATGGCTATGATTTCACCTAACTATCAAATATAATTTTAAAAAATCTAGTTATCTCTAATCAATTTTCCATATTTATGAGTAAGAATCCTAATGTAATTTTATCTCCTCTCTCGAGTGTCGGATAAAAATTAATCCTAAAATTAATTTCAATATCACTATTCCGATTTCCGAGTTAAAATCAAGATTTATCAAGATTGTGATTCTTAAAGGGAACAAGTTTCATGGATTCTATACTTTCTCTCGAAACCTATGAAATCTAAGTTTGTTATTGTTATGATCATACCTAAGTTCCCCTCTCTCGAATGCCGGAATTGATAAGCATCTAATCATTTAATTAGTGCCAATTAGTTGAAAGTATTAAATCAATAACACAAATAAACGGAAAGGAAAATCTCATAGAAATAATTGAAAGAAAATAAAATCATATCCTCAAGTTTTGGTTACATCAAACCATAGATGAAGAGTTTAGTTCATGGTAGATGAAAAAAAATACAAATCATGATTAATAACATAAAGAGGAAGAAGATATAAAATTTGAAGCTTGAATTAATCCCCCTTCTCATGTTCTTGTTGATGTCTTGATTGATTTTCTCCTTCTTGCCCAGTTGAATTCCCATTGAAAAGTGTTCTTTAGCGTTATATTTTGAAGTTTCAAGACGACTTGGGGATGGACCGGACCAGACCGAAAACTTTCTTAAAAATCTGATTTTTTTAACCTCGGGTGGCGGCGTCGCGGCGCTGATTCTGCTTCTTTTTTCCTTCCGGCTTGGTGCCACGACGCCCAAGAGTTAGCGCCACAGTGCCTAGCTCTCTGTTGGTTTTTTTCCTTGGCGCCCATGTTCCCTTCGTTTTTGATCTCGTTTTCTACTTTATTTTTCTCTTCTTTCATCTCCACTTCATGGCTACTTTCATGATCAATAATTTAACTACATGAAGTTTCAAAATACGTCATTTTTACCAAATTACTTAAATTACAAAACAACAAGAAGAAACCCATTAAAACGCTCAAAAGTTCTCAAAAACAAATCGAAAACTATGCTTTGGAGATGCTAATTCAATGAGTGAAATACAGTCATCAAGAGCATTAAAGTGATACATTTTTTAGCAAAACTCTTTGAACTTACATCTTATCTAATTCGTCAAATTATTTACTTCGAAAATTTTTGATTAAATGAATCAACTTTTGAAATTATCCTTTTTTATCAAAGTCTTGTTATCTAATACTTGAGCTATCATTTATTGTAAATTTATTGAAGTGTTAACATCTCTTGGTACTTAATTCATTTGTATCATTTATTAAAAGAGAATTTTAATTGTAAATTATTTTTCATATTTGTGAGTCATATTGAGGTTCTTTGAAAGTTCAATATGTTGGGTCATATTAATGTCTCGTAAATTTCAATATTGTATAAAAATTGGTGCTTCTTATTTGTAAGTCATGAAAGCGTTGTAAGGGTTTGAAATATATCATAAGTCAATTATTATAGTGAAAGATCTTGCTCGTAATGGAGAGTTTGGTAACGGATGATATAGATCATTGATTTGGATCGAACCACCATAATTATATCGTTGTATCTTCTCTTCTATTGTACTGATCATTTTTATATTTGTGCTTATCATTTCATTAATTTATTGACTCTTAACTTGCTTGAATTTAGATTAATTTTTTTTTTAAGTTTCAAAAACCAATTCATTCTCTATTGGTTAGTTATTCTTGGTTTATCACAAATTAATTTTATTAGAACAATCTGAGCTTGAAAATGAATTAAGGAAAAATGAGTTTTAGTAAATGTGATCCAAACATGAACTACGTCAAACGAAGAAATATCAAATTCATCAAACTAACCTTACTATCCCTTTGTTTGAGTATTCAAAAACTCTTTTATTTTATTTTTTCCAAATTCATTTTAAAGTACACATTTTTTCGATAAAATATTTTGTACATAAATCTAACTTTTTTTCCTACTTTCTAATCACGCTTTCTTTATAAAAATTACTATTATAAAACTCATTTTAACATAAAAATTGGACCTAAACAAGGGCTATATATGCTTTAACACAAACCAGCTCTGTAATCAAGTCAATTAACAATAAACAGAAAGAAAAAAGAAACCTAAAAAATCTGGGTGTAATAGTATTGTGTTAAAGAAAATAAATATATAACTACTGCATTTGTAATCTAAAATAAAATATTAATTGGAGAAACCTACCAGCTTCTACAGTAAGAAATAATGGGTTGAATTTGAATGGCTTCGTGGCGCTGTTGTGCAATTCTCATGTATGGTAACATGCAGGGGTGGAGCCAAGAATAAAGGGTACGGGGGGCAAAATTTTTAAANGGCTGGGACGGTGGGCTGAACTGGTTGGGTTAGGCTGCAAAATACTGGGCTAAAACAATTTTTTTTTTTTTTTAATAAAGGCTGGGCTTGGGCAAGGGTAGGCTACAGCCCACCCCTGGCTCCGCCCCTGGTAACATGGTTGTTACATCCTTAAATCATGAAGAATATAAACTACCAGATACAGATGTAAGTGTTTTTTTTTTTTTTTATACCTAAAATATGGTATATATTATATAACATAAAATTTGAAAAATATCATATTATATTAATAATTTAGATAAATAATGTGATAATTTTATTTTTTTAAATACAACCCAATCATATAAATATTTAAGAAGAATATTGTAACATTGTTTATAGAACAAAATCTATTTATAGTGCCAATATTCCAAAAGAATATGACATTTAATCTAGTGAATAGAATGTATTTCTAATAATGGTAAAAACTAATATGAGATTCTACAAATTCTTATTCAAGGTTCTGGACGGTTCAATTTTGTGTTATATGAAGAGGCAAATTTACTATTGCTAGAAATTTGTTATCTACTAATTAAAAGAGAAACGTATAAAAATTGTTTTCTTAATTGATACACTATACTAACATCAGTACAATTGAAAAAAAACAAAAAGCATTGTTCAATACCTCTATTTTTTTTATTACTTGGCATGTCTAATTAAATTATCATTGGATCAATAATGATACAAAATGATAATTCAAATAAACATTTTAATGAAGAACGAGAAGGTTCTTCAATCCAACAAATTCACATAAAATGCTTATTCTCTTTATTATAAATTTGTCATTGACCATCACTAGATAATGTTGAGACTAAATCATTATAATCTTATAAAGTAATTACGGTGATAAATGGGGTCCCATCACCCTCTAAGTTGATTATCTAAACATATTATATATATATATGATAGATGTGATACATCTAGTAGATGATTGTAAGGTGTTCACAACCTGAAATTTGTAAGATTACTTGCTCGAATTTTATATTACGAGCATAATTTTCTGATTATATAATCAAGACGGTATATCTTGTTAATAGTAATAAGCCTAAATCTCAACCTATTAATAATTGTTAGCTGGATGACGATATATAGTTTAACACTGTTTGTGAAATGCCTTCAATTAATTTCTAAGCTATTGCTATTGAGAATAAGCCGCTTCACAGTTTTGTCTAGAAAATGCTATTAACATCATACCAATATCAAAGTTTTTCCCTCATTTTAGCTTATGGCCAGAGACTAATTTTCTCATTTAATTATTTTGATAGTGCAATATACGTACAATTGATATTCCACAATACACTGAAATGGAAAGTAAAGAATGTTGAGAATAAATGTGTAGTTTGAACCTTTATATCTCGAGCCCTAACATGTGATATTTTATAACTCGATATGCTGATTATCAATTTGACCGGTCAATTTTCTCATCATTAGGTGGATGAATTAAGAAACTGAAAATTATACACATTACTTCATCATTATATTATCGAAATCCGCGCAAAGACATTTTGAACCGAAAACCCAAAAGATAATTCGTTTAGATGTATTTAATGATAAAAGAGATTAACAATATTTCACATATTAACTTTAAATGTTGCAACTCAAATTGACGTCCTAGAAGGTCAATTCGTTAACATTATATTTGATAAATTTATTGTATGCTTGAAGCGGGATTACATTCGATTATAAGACAAAACTCCAAAAAAAAAGGAGTAAATAAGGAAGATAATCTCATTTAGGAGATATATACTTTTGGAGAATATATAAATGTACCAATAAGGAAGATAATCTCATTTAGGAGATATATACTTTTGGAGAATATATAAATGTACCTATACATGACATCTACATTCAAGAAATTGATACATGAGATAAGAATGGTTCGACTCAATGATTTACGATGATCAATATCAAGGGAGTAGTTGTACTCTTTTTCATTTGTTTAGATTTTATCCCATTAGATTTTTTTGGCAATGTTTTTATTAGGTAGCTTTTATTCTTAATACTCCAAAAATAGCTATACTCTTTTTAATTCATTTGTTATTTTTGTTCCACATATTTTAATGAGGTAGATATTATGCAATGAGTCGTTTAAGGAAGAGTGTTATAATTATTTGTTATTTAGTAAATGATCATTATACCTTACTTTTTATGACTATTGTATCTGTAGTATCCATAATTCTTTCTAAAAATATGGGGTTTTGATTCTCAATAAAATAAACACAAGTCAATTGATTTCTTTACTTTCTTCTCTTTTTCTCTCTATTTATAACAGAAACCATGCTTTTAAGTTTTCATTATAAAAAAAATCAGATATTAACTTATTTTATTCATAAATCAAGTTAAATCCCGTTAATTCTAGTAATGTATACCTAATTTTTATTTTTTGAAATTCAAATAACGTAAAATAGGATTAACTTACCATTATAATATTATTTGGAGGCGAGAGACAAACAAGTGTTACTTACCTTCTTCACCCTCATTGTGTACGATGAAGAATACTACAATCAACTGTTTCACAATTTTTAGTAGAAAACAAAGTCTCATATAATGGATCACACATCACACAAATTGGGAAAACATTTAGGGGGAAAATAATGTCACAAAGTCATACACGTGAATTGTAGAGGTCACAAGTGCTAAATTTCATTTTTACATCACGTGTTATTATATGTGAACTACAAATGGGTCAATTGTAGTATTTCACAATTTAAGCCACAATATCGCATGTTACATGAATACAGTCACATAAATACAATACAAATAACCACGAATTTTGCATGTCACACTGGAAGCAGAATTTCAAATGCCTCCGTTATATCACAATCACACGTAGATTGCTGATTACCGATGGAAGACAAACAATTTCCTGTTTTTATATGTGAAATGGTGGTTGTGATCAGAGAACATATGAATGAACTTATGCATCCATGGAGGCACGATTTAAAGTTTCCTCATTTTCAGAGGCGCTAAATGAGGGAAAAGAACAATAACTGTTTGACTGTTTTTAGGGAAGGAATATGATGAAAGAGAGAAAAATCAATTATAATTTAATAACCACCTATTAAAGTCACATTCTTATCTTATATAAATAAATTATTATTCATTTTCACATAAAAAATCTTGAATTAATATATTTTATTTTCTATTAAAATTTTAGCGTGTTCCATTTGTTATATTTAAACCGAAGTTCTAAAATACATAATGCGTGACAATACTTTTCGATCGAGTATCAAGCATTACATGTATATTTTAAATATTCTAAACTAATAAATAAATAAATAAACTAACACATTCCTTGAACTTTATATATATTCTTCAATTTCTTTTTTAAAAAAATAAAAATATATTGTTGTATATAAATTATTTGTAACTTTAATTTTTTTAAAAGTCAAAATTCTATAGATTGCTGTATATAATTCATGGAATTGAGTAATTTTAATTAATTTAATATTTGTTGGGTTCAATTTTTTTTTTTTTTTTAAGTTAAAAAAAGTACTGGGCTTTGCTAGGTTTATTTGGACATAATTTTTAACATAAATGCATAGGTATTTTTGGTATTTAAGTATGCATATGCAGTCAATGAAATGGGTTGACCATATCATCATGCGCATATCTCGAAATGGGTTGATCGTATTATATGCATTAACACTCGAGTATATGCACACATTTTAGAACACTGATTTAAACATCATGGTTTGATTTTTTTCCCCTTTGAAAGGATACTTGATATCGCTATTTGTATCAAATAATCGAATTGTTTATCCAATATTATTTAATAAATCTTTAAAGCTAAAATTCAAGTAAATTTATAAAAACTATATATAGGCTAAGAAACTTAAAATGGTTGAGAATAATGTTTTTAATTAGGGGTGACAATAGGTCGAGTTGAGCTCACCTCATTTACACAAACTGTGCTCAATTTAGCCATTTGGCTTGTGGGGCCTAAGGGGTCAAGTCGTCCACGAGTCTACGATCCAGCTCATTTTTTTATTAAATTAACAAAAATTTTGAAACTTTCCTCATTTTTTCGGGTTTGGGATTACCACTTTTAATGTATGTAGAGTAGAAATTGTACAAGGAGAAAATATTACTATACAAATTTTTTTACAAAAAAATTAAAAAATCAATGTATAGAATACTCATAGATAATGCAGACATTTTTTTTTTCAAAATCTTCAACTTTAATGTGTCGATTCATCTTGGAGAGTGTCGGTCATTGTTATAAATCAAATTCGGGGGAGTGTCGGTCGTTGTAAATCAAGTTCTGTGATAAACATTTTTAGCTTTTATCCATTTTCTATACATAAATTTATCTAATACTTATTTATCTATCCATTTTCTGTTGAAACCATATAAAGCATAGATGTATATATCTATCCTCTATCGAACTTTACAATATTTATTTTATTGTGCTTAAACCTTATTGTCTCTCTTGATAACAATAAAATCTACTAACAATTCAATTGTTGATCAAGCAATTGAAAAGAACGATAAAAACGATAATAAACATCCATAAATCAAATCAAATTAAAGTTAAATTAATTAATTAAAAACTAAAAATATCATAACAAGGGTTCATCTCACCCTAACAATGTATAAAATTAGTCTAATATATCGAAATTACAAGAAATCATATTTAAGTGAAAAGACATAACCCAAATTTTTGATAAATTGAGAAGATGAAGATGAATTTTGAAATCTTGAATCTGTTCAATGATTTTTAGATGAATCTCCACTTGCGCTTTCTCTTCTTTGCCCAAAAATAATATTTGAATCTTCACTTGATTGGGTCCTTGCAAATCCCCTTAAATTCTCTCACAAAAACTATGAATTCTCCTCTTTTGATGATAATAATTAATAAGTATTGGAGTATGAGATGTATATGAAAGGTCTCTCCCTATGTATTCCGCTATTATCTATTTTTAGAAGTCGAAAATTGGTTGAAAATCACGTTCAAATTGACTTCCAAAAGAGTTCCAATCGAATAAGGAAAGTTGTCTTCGTGCGCGAATTTTTTGTCTCTGCACAGCAGTCAGTATTTTGGTCATAACTTTTTTTTCCGATATCCGATTGAGACGATTCAAAGTGAGTTGAAAAACTAACTCAAAGGGATACAACATTACTAGAAATAGAATTTTTCTAGTTCGGACATTTACTATGCCAAAAATTGGTGTCAATCTTCAACTAAAAATCTGGAATATAACTTGTGCGATTGAAAATTGATTTTGTTCATATTCCATTCCTTTTTGAGTTCTAATTCCATCCAATTGTCTCCTAACAATCTTCAAAGTATCATCTTGTGGACCGTATCAACTATTGAATTTTCAATTTGGTCCTTAAACTTTGGATTTTGTTATTTTTCACCAATTTTCACTTCTTTCTTTCAATTCTTCGTTCATCCGTTGAGTTTTATCTATATAACATAAAATACAACAATTTAGGATATATTTTGTCAGAAGAACTATCAAATATCGCTATTTTAGACCCCCGAATAAATGTATAAAATACACTTATCAAACACGTCAACTGATACTTTTTAAATGCGTCTATTCTCTCATACTTTAAAGTAAAGCACATAAGAATGGCTAAACTCAATACTGCTTGGGAGCATCGTTTCGTGGAATAACTAATACAGAAATTCACCTGAAAATTTTTCCCACCTTCTCGAGTCCATCATTTTCTATAACATCATCCAAATCAAATGTATTCGTACACCTTGGTCATCACCAAATCACCAGAAATTGAAACATTATTTAGACCACTGAAATTAATTTTCAACAAATTATTGTACTCCATTTGATATATCACTACTATATTAAAGAGAGGATGGCCAATCACTGTTTATTTTTGCACCTTCTGTTTCACACT